>OZ005672.1:13274316-13457415 GCA_963930725.1 Candelabrum cocksii | reverse complement strand
TAATCGAGCGAGAAAATTAATTTGAATAAAAATCACAACAGTCTTGTTACAGGTTCTCTTTCAAAAATTTATTGATGGAATCAATCTAAACCAAGTACACTACACACTAGAAAATGTAGATTATTAATTATTATTTTTCATAATTTTACAACCTGACACAGACAAATGGACAGAGCTTTTCTCGTTGCCTTCCTTTAAATTACAGTGTTTTTGTTGGAACTTTAAACTCGAAAGTCCTTGGATCAGTTCCATTTTGCAATCTTTAATAACAAGTGCGTGTGTGTATCCAACAAATTTGGCTTTTTTGTATATTTTAAATGCTTAAATATGGAAAAGTGTTGTCAAAATCATGGATGAAACCCAAAATAACCCCCCCCCCTCCCCCCCAAAAAAAATTGTTTTCTCAACACCAAAAAACCTGGAAGGCTGGAATTCTCTTTGCTTAAAAATATGTTATTATCTAAAATGACATCGCATAACGAAAAAGAAGACCAGAATGTACCAATGTACTTTAACACACAAACTGCACATCTTACAAATATATTGTTGTACCATATGACAACAGAAATCTGTTGCAACTTTGCTTGTATCTTTTAACCTTACCTTTCTAATCACCGTCGTTAATTTGTTTAAAAGAATAGGTAAGTCCATTGAGTTAAATATCAAATGAACTTTAATACAAGGAAATCGGTAGGTCTCCTTTTTTGAATCAACACAAATAAGAATAGAAATTTTTTAACAAAATCTATTATATAGCCTATTGTATTATATTATTCTAATTGTAAATTATAATCGAATTCCTATAAATATTTATAAATATTTTTAAATACTTTCAGGTCGACGGCCAACAACACACCCCACACCTGGTTTGTATATTTATATTTTTTATTTGTAAATTTTCTTTAAAATGTGTTACTTTTTGGTTTATGTCAAAATTTAAATGGAGAAAGGGACGTATATATAAATAAAACAACAAAATTGTTATAATTATTAATTATCAATAATTATTAATATTAATTATTATTTCAAAATTATTTTTTTTGTGTTTAGAATCATGTCGAGTTGACTTATGCCACGGAATTCGTTGTGCAGAAGGACTTCACTGTATCACCAAACCGAAGTATAAATGCCACCCGAGATGTGTATCTAATGACAGGCCGATAGATATAGATAGAGGTATAGTGTTTGTCACTGTGGAAGAAGGTTTTTGATGTGCATGGTGTTAGCCAGCCTTGTGGCATCGCGAAATACGCGGTATTCCCAATTGCCTACCAACTCAAAATTCCCAATTCCAAGCAAAAAAAATACGGTAAAACCGAAACAATATAAACAAAATCATAAAAAAAATGTAAAATTTTTTATGTTTTCCGTTTGCTTTGAAAATTGGTAAGTTTACTAATTAAAGGATGATGATTTCAAATCAAGTACCAGGGTTACGGAGGAAATTCCCAATGTGGAGAAAACGCTGTAAGAAATTCAGACCTGGCTAACACCCGCTTGTTTATTATTATTATTATTATTTATGAATCTTTACAGAGGATAAAAACATTTCAGTAAAAATCATAAATTAATACAATATACAATATACTGTTATTAATATGTGTCCTCATCAATGTCTAAACATTTGTTGTTGTTGTTTAGTTATTTCTAACAATTATATGCAATTTAACTAATGGGGGGATTTCATTATAAAATACTAGCAATGAACCCATTACGGACGTTAACAATAATATGATAATTGAGGAATTCTGTATGTATGTATGTTACCAATCTATGCCAATCTCCTCCCAAAAAAGTCTATATATGGTTAGTCATGTACATATAGATAAATTAATTATACATTTCAATTGAGAAAGAATTTGTTTGGGAAACAAAGTTAGCCATAAAATATTTAATTATTATTATAAATTTTAAACCTAAATCGATAAATGGCATCACATCTAATTAAATTAAATTAAATTATTTTAAATAAATAATAAACAATTAAATAAAAACTTGTCAAAAAAAATAATTCTTTGGCTAAAAACCATCCCAGGGGCATCACAATCATACCCTGAAAGTTCGGTTCCAATCGATCCAGTCATTTGAGTGTGATTGGCGGACAACAAACAAACAAACATACTCAGGTTTTTCCTCCATTATAGTAGGATGCTTAAAACACTGTTCTAGCTTGATTTTTGTGGGGATTTTGCTTCATTTACCAACAATTCTTTCGTTTCTATGGGTAGAACGGAGTCTAGTTTAATTTCCATCGCAGTTATGTAAGAATGTGAAAATCTGTATTTTGAAACAGAGTTTGAATTGAATTGAAAACATTGGATTATAATGGCAAGAATTTCAATAAAAATGGTGAAAAACATGTAAGAGTGTTCCAAGATAAACCACTTGATTGATTCGCGACTCGAATTTTTGTATTTTTAAAAATATCAATCAAAATTGTTTCGAACATTAATAGAAGTTTGAGGCAAAATTTTGGAAAAATGTGGATTGCCGTGGATTTAAATCAACGAACATATACTTCATTTATTTAAAATTTATTTATTTTATACTTCATTTAGTAAAATATTCTTCATTTCATCCTACATTCTAATATAATTATACATTGAAAATATATAATTTTAGAATTTTGTTGGTTTTATATATTATATATAACTTTAGAAATACCAGAGGTGATTGGCTGCAGATCATGCACCGTTAGAGAGATAAACAGTTGCTACGATGGGCATTGCGGCCAATTTTATGAATGCAAATTGGACAAATGCACCTGTGAATCAACTTGTGAACCACGTAAGTTTTTTCCTTTCGTCTGTGTATCGTACAAAAACAAATTAGAATTAAGTTTGTTGTATTTATAAAATAAAGGTTATCAACTATAGCTTCACATCTCTAAATTTTGATTTGGTTTCTCATTTTGCTATTGCGCAAAAAATTCAAACACTGAAATGATGGCTTGATTAATTAACCCCATCATCATTGTTGGCTCAACATTCGTTTTCCATGGTAGCATGGGTTGGGTGGGGTTGGTTGTCTTCCAATCTGATCTAGACTGTGTTAGGTCTAGTCTCAATTTCCTCTATAGCAAATATTATTATATTATATTATTTCTTTTTCGGTCTACCTCTAGGCTTTGCGCTAGGAACTATCAAGTCTCTACACTTTCTTACTCAATTATCCTTCTCCATTCTCCAAGTGATCCAACCAACTCAACTTCCTGATTCGAATAACATCTTTGATGCTATGAATACCTTGTCTGATTCTTAGGTCAACTTTTTCCCTCTCTCAGGCTGATGGTACACATCCACGTAACCATTTTCATGTTATTCCTTTCTAAAAGATAAAGATCTTCCTGCTTTACAGCCCATGTGCCACTCCCATACAACGTAACACTTCTTGCACAGACTTCATACAACCCATCTTTAATCTGAGACCCTACAAGTTAACAGTGGAAGTAAGTCTCTAAATCTTCTCCCAGCAGAACCTACCCTACAAATAACACTCCTTTTGACTCCCCCTTTGCTACCCAACATATCACCAAAGTAACGGAGCCTCTCAACAATCTCTGATGAGCTACTGCCAATCAATTGACAAAAATTATTTGTAGGTTTACTTTTTCTTGTAGGAGGCTGCCCCAAATGCATTGTTGACCCTTGCCATTCAAGTCCATGTACAAATGGTGACGCATGTGTGCTAAAGCCCTGCAGTTGTGAGCACATGTGTAAGAAGCTTAGTTACAATTATTATTAATTATTATTATTATTATTATTAATTCCATGACATGTATTTATATATCGTTGTTTACTTCTGAAACTTATGAGTCTTGTCAGTTTATTGAAAATGAAAATTAAGGCTTGGTATAACCCAATGCACAATGTCCTTGTGATAAGAGAAAAACAATCAATTTTATCAACAGAAATCTGTGAACATAATTATGTCATAACAATCATGGCGTTCGGCTCTTAACCGAAAGGTTCTGGGTTTGAGACCATGCTAACACAAAGTTGTTTAGTGAGCAGTTGTAAATAAACAACGGCATAATTCATTAAAAATAACCGTAGCACAAATGGGAGCGATTAAATACACTAAAACTTTGGGTTGAGGTCTGCATGATAATGCTTAATGAGCATTCTGGAAGCCTCGTTAAAAAACAACAAACAACAAAACAAAACAACAAATAATTATTTCAGTCCTGTGTAAACTGTACTATGATGCAATGGATATGATATAGAAGGAGACTAAAAACAGTTGGCTACATTTGAACTTATATACTCTAGGTAAAGCTGAAAAACCATGCGAAGGAGATCCGGAGTATGGTGATTGTGATGGCACTGTTTTGTCCTGGTATTACGACAAAAGTTCTAAGACTTGTAAATCGTTCCTCTACAGTGGATGCGGTGGTAATGGAAACATGTACAAAAATAAGCATTCTTGCATGCAATCCTGCAGTCCTTGCTATGCCCCGCCCACCGATACCCCCTGTTCAAGCGCTGCTCAGTTTTACTACGACTACAAATTGCATCAATGTAAACAGGTTAATCCCGATGGCGATTGTCCTTCCAGTAAAAATCTTTTCAACAATCAGGTCCTGTGTGAAAACACTTGTGGTGAGGGAGTTTGTCCTTTTAAATATATAGCAGGGCTCAGCAAATTGCGATTTGGTTTCAGATCATAATGTCCCAATGTGCGACGCAGATCCAGAATATGGTGATTGTTCTGGCAGCGACGTGCGAGTGAAAATGTGGTATTTTGAACCGTCTACGCGCTCATGCCGCGAGTTTGTTTACAGCGGTTGTGGGGGGAACGCGAACAAGTTTGCGACAGAAGAGAGCTGCATGTCTTCCTGCTTATATCAATGTTACCTTCCGAAGGAAGTTGGAGATTGTGATGGCGAATATCCTCGTTATTTTTTTAATAAGGTTTCGTCACGCTGCGAAAAGTTCATGTATGGAGGTTGTGGAGCAAATAAAAATAATTTCATGAATGAAGATCAATGTCAAGAAGCATGTGGTATGTTTGTTTCACAGTAAAATAGTTACCTTGTTAACCTTTGAGTAACCTTTGAACAGAATTCATTGTTTGTGTGAGTCTAGATTTCATTGGGCGTTGCTACGTACCTCGGTTGCTACGTAACCATGTGGTCTACACAGACATAAACGAAATGTGCGACCTAATTGTTCTATTTTGAAATGTCTTTCAGGAGTCTGTAGAACTTGTTCCGTTGCGGAAGTAAACAGCTGCCATCATGGAAAATGTGGAAATAGAAAATGCTACTTTAACTCTTGCACGTGTGAATCAACTTGTGACCATAGTAAGTTGTTTTTTTTAACTTGTGACTTGCAACCAATGAGACTTATGAGCATGTAAAAACGTACTGAACCAAGATGGCGGCATTAAGAATATGTAGGCAATTGGTCCTCATCGCAATAGTTCGGCCATTCCACAAAAACATTATTGATGTGCTTAGAGACATCAATTATTTCAAAAGTTTTTCTCAAATAGTATTTCAGAGCAGTTCTTTTATTTTGTTCATCAGCCAATTGCATTACGTGTTAGATATCAATTTAGGAATATTGTAGTTTTTATTATAGTCTTTCCTCCCTATATCAACCACACATGTTTTCAAATATTTTTTTCAGATTTGTTTACTATGTTGATATTTGACACACAACAAAATTAATAAATAAAATATAAATATATATATAATAAATTAATAAAATAGAATGGACATTTTTGCTAGCTAGTTTGTTGAGACAAGTAGACTATTGTAGTGAACAAATTTGATTAATACTGGCAAAGAGTCTGTTTTAGTTCTTTTGAAGTCAATTTCCATTCCTTGGGATGTACATAACCCACGTCATTTTTCATCCACATATTAGCTTTTTGGATGGATTTCAACTGCCCCTTACAACTGTCTTTTTTTACTGTATTTTTTTTTAATGCATATATCACCTCCAACTTTTTAACTGTTAAGACCTTTTAAAGTTCACAGAAATGTAACTGGATTATAGTTAGTTTTTTATTTTATTTTTTTTTAGTTTTTTATTTGCTTTTTAAATATTATTAGTAGTGTACTTTTAAAGAATTTTTTTCTTTTCAGGTGTATGTCTGTGTTTGCGTGACCCCTGCGAAACCAACCCCTGTAGCCATGGCGAAACATGTGTCCAGAAAGGCTGTTGTTCGCACACATGTATGGGATTTCTTAAATTGTTATTATTAAAAATTGTTATTATTAAAAATTGAACAAATATAAATAAATTAATTATAAATAATTATTATAATTATAAATATTTATCATTTTTAAAAAAAGACGATCATTTAAAATCATTTGTACTACTTACTTACCCGGTTTATAATCCCTCTCCCCTGAGGCGGGGAGCCAATCATAATTCTGTGTAGCAGCTTCGTTATCATCAACATATGTGAATAATGAGGTACTATTGATTTTAATCTCCCAATCATCATCATCGTCATTTACATTTTTCACGTCTATTTTCCATGCTAACATGGGTTAGACGGGGTTTCAACAGATGATATTCCCCACAATTGTGTAGGTTTAATCACTTGATGATTCATTGGAGCAGGTGTTTTTTACAGCTGGGTGCCCTTCCTAACGCCAACCCCAGTGAGAGGGAAAACAGTGGTGAGTTAACCCAACTTTGCATTTTAAACTCATTTGCAACAGTACATAAAGGGCATGGGTGCTTATATCCATGATGTCAAAGGTGTTACATGACTCGCATACCCGCAATGTGGTGGTATTAAATTCGTTTCAACGAGCTTTCTGTTGATGTGAAACAAAAGAGTGTTTCATTGTGGTGCGGTTACTTTGCTTCCATTCATAGAGAACTCTGCATGGCTAGGGACTACCATAATGCCAGACCTTTGTTATCACAGGAATGCAGGGTTTACTTTAGTTTTGTCCATCTTAAACTGAAAAAACAATAAAACTAACCAATATCTATATAAATCTTTCTTTGTTCATTTACATCATCTTCACTTCAAATTCCTGTTGTAGTACAATTCTTGCTCTGTTCTCTTCGATACTGTATGTATATCGAACAGAACTCAAATTCACCCACATATAGCTCTCTTTTACGCGAAAACCATGTGTAAAGGTAAATAAAACGCATCTGGCATTGTCATTTTTGCAGTTATAGAAATCTATAATGGACTTAACAGAACACATTATTTATCTATATAGATGTATTTCCAACTGCATCATCCTCTTGTAGTCCTCGCAATTTACTTTTCATTTTGTTTTCTTTTTATCAACAATATATATACTTAATGATTCACTCTGTCATAAACAAAATAACTATCATTCCCACTACGTCACACGAGATATAAAAACTACCGGAATCAAAAAATACAAAACGAAATAAAATTTATTTACCGCGAGAACTAAGTTGTATCATGATGTTTCATGTAATGTTCGCGAGTTCAATGTCAGTTAGTCGTGGATCTCTCCTGGCTGACCAAGAGCCACGAACACATAGCAACATTGATCGTAGCAAACAAAACAAAACCTTTGTTCTTATAAAGTTTGTTGTTGCTGCCACAGATGCATTTCTTTTTACCGAAAGCATTTACTTCTTTCGTGTAGAATGCTTTCATGTTTCTTTTTAAATTCAGGTAAGCCGAAGAAAACATGTTGGGGAGGTAAAGATGAAGGTGATTGTGATGGCACTGTTTTGTCCTGGTATTACGACGAAAGTTCTAAGACTTGTAAATCGTTCCTCTACAGTGGATGCGGTGGTAATGGAAACGTGTACAAGAATAAGCATTCGTGCTTGTATGAGTGTCGGAAGGAATGCTATTCACCGCCTGATGATGGACATTGTACAACAAACATGCCCGGTTATTATTTTGACGCTAGAGAGCATCGTTGTAAGAAGATGATGTTTAGCGTGTGCGGTGGAAATTCGAACTTTTACACAAACCTGGAGCATTGTCGGGAGACTTGTGGTGAGTTCACGGTTTTGTCATGCAGTAGAAAGAAAGAAATGCTATTCCGCGATATCCAGACAAAATAAATTTCTGAAATATATTTTTATCCGCCGATAGTGCAATGGTAATGTCGTTCGACTCTTAACTAAAAGGTTCTGGGTTCTAGACCATGCTATCACAAAGTTGTCTAGTGAGCGGTTCTAAATAAACAATGCTGTATTTCATCAGAAATAACCGTAGCACAAATAGGAGCAATTAAATACACTAAAACTCCGGGTCGAGGTCTTATTGATAATGCTTAATGAGCGTTCTGGAAGCCTTGTTAAAAGACAAACAAGGAAACATTAATTAAGAGGTAACTGAAATATTTAGATGCGCTAAAGCCAACGTGCGATGGGAAACCTGTGTATGGAGATTGTGAAATGCACATTAAAATGTGGTATTTTGATTCGTCAAAGCGCTCCTGTCGTGAGTTTACTTACAGTGGCTGTGGGGGGCACGGAAACCAATACTTGACTAAAGAAAGCTGCCTGTCATCTTGTCGAAGGGAATGTTACGCTCCCAGTGATGCAGGACCATGTAAAAAATATTTTCCACGATATTTCTACAATATGCATTCAAGACGATGCGAAATGTTTACATACGGAGGTTGTCATGGAAATGATAATAACTACGAGGACCTTGCGACTTGTCACTTGCAATGTGGTACAGGTAACGAAATGACTTTGTCGTTGTATTATTGATTAGGTTTTTTGTTTGTGCTTTCTTCTTATGATAATCAATTGAATGCTGGCTTTTCGAACTACGCTAATTATTCGATAGTTTGACGAGAACAATATGGCGATTTTTTTTTAGTTTTTTATGTTATTCAAAATACATATCTTATATAACACGCTTTGAAAGCGTGAACATGAACGTCGTCACAACTCAATGATTTTACGATTACATTATTCTAACATTCGCACGTGTCATATTTTGCACTCTGTTTTTAACCAATAGGAATCCCGGGGATAGTTGCTTTAACCAATCAGAAAAAATATTGAATTTTGCACTCTTTTTTAGCCAATCATGAAAAAATATTGAGTTTTACGCTCCGAAATATGATATATGAACTGATAAATATTATCTCGTGATTAGCCAATCACGTTACAGATATTCACGCAACCTATTGATAAAGGAATAGAATGCAATGGATAGCATAGAAAACAAAGTTGGCATATAACGTGTGTTAATGTTAGTAATGTTGTTGTAGAGGAATGCCCAAAAACGTGTTTGGTGAATCCATGTCACGTTATGAGATGTGGAGCGGGCACTGAATGTGTCAATGAACCTGACTGTCCCTGCAAAGCACAATGTCTTCCTCAAGGTATGTCACCGTTTTCCGTAGGTTCTCCTTTTGAAGTTTTTTGTGCTTCATTGTAAAGGGGGTATAAGCAGGGGGTGGGTACTCTGGGGAAAATATCTTAAAATGGGGGGTCATAATAAAATGACCTAAAGGGTATTTTTTTGAGAATGTTGCTAAGTATTGGTAATAATTATTATATATATAATTATTTTATGTGAGAGTTGTGTGTTTTTGATATTGAAAAATATTAATCTTAATATGGGGGTTGATAATAAAATGAGGGAATGGGTCTCATTGTCAAATTTTGTTAAAACGGGGGGGAGGGGGGCATCGTTATGAAATGATTTTGGGGGTGAAAATTTTGAAAAAACGCAATTTGACATTTCAAAAGAGTACTTGAATAGGAGATCATTCCTTGCAACATTGCCACCAGGTTCATTTTCTCTCTCTTGGCATCAACAACACAACTTGGTCGGTTACGATATTTTTGTTTTTAAAGCTTTTTTTGTTTTTTTCCCCTCTTAATGAGGTTGTAAACAATGTCGTCTTTCTATTTTAATTACTTCAATATATAGAATGTGGTTTTCTAAAAGAACACAATAATAAGATATATATAATAACACAAAAGAACACAATAATAGATATGTAACAACACAACAGTGTATCCAGTTCCTACAGGTTGGCGTTAGGAAGGGCATCCAGCTGTAAAAACATGCCACAATAAACCATCAGATGATTAAACCTACATAATTGTGGGGAATATTATGTTTTGAAACCGTGCAACCCACTCTGAGTAGAAAAGTCCCGTAAAAATGGACGATGATGATGGGATGATGATGAAAGCACAACGAGGGAGCAAAAATGTTGGTGTTTTAACAGTTTAATAACTTTTCTTGGCGCTACCTCGCAAAGTCAAAGACTTGCACTAATTTTTTTATTTTCTGACAAATTCTAATCAGACCCTGCATAAGTTCTTAAAAAGACACCCTGTTCTTTTGAGCGCCCATCTTCTAATGGGAATTAAGGAATATCAAATCAGGTTTTCATTTGCCAAAATTGATTCAAGCCACTATGTTGACACTATGTCATAAAATCTGGAAGCCGATCTGGAAGCCAATAAATTTCGAAATTGTTGCAAAATAATATTTTTAGTGCCTGCCGTGAAATTTTAAAAATCGGGCTGTCATTTGAATTATTTCAGAAAGCAATGGAAGGAGAAGAGGTCTAAGTGAATTTTCAGAGAAGTGCCAAAGATGTACCAAAGACCAAAGCGAGGCGTGTCACGCCATTGATTGTTTCCCTGGTTCCCACTGTTCTTTTAACTCTTGCACATGTCAATCGAATTGTGTAGAAGAAGGTAATTACGTAATATTGTTTTGTTTTTCTTCGAAACAATACCTGTTGTTTTTTATTGTTTTGGTTTTTCTCTTCGTAACAATACCTGTTGTTGTTTATTGTTTTGTTTTTCTCTTCGAAACAATACCTTTTAAACGCCCCTTTCTAATAAACGCCCCCTCTAAAAGTGAAAATATTATATAAACGCCCCTCTTTATTAAACGCCCCCCTAGTGTGATGAAAGTGATACGTTTAAAAAATATTATATTTATTAAAAATAAAGCTTTGTTGTTGTTAATTCTCGTTTCTTTTCTTTTAAATAAGATAAATTGGAAACATTTGATAGATCTTTTTTTCTTGATGCTTCAACTCCTAACAAGATTTATATTGTGTTTTTCTTTTTTCAATTTCTTGATCCAAGACCATCGCATTTTTCTCATCATTCGTCAAAGCATTGAACTGTGCAGGAACTACCAAACGAATTTCATGTTTCCATTTTCCTTTCACTGTAACTGTACGGTTTTCGGAATTTGTGTTAAGAAAATGGTAAAAAAGGCTAGATAACTCAACTGGAACATGTTCCATTTGATCCATTGTTTTAAAAAAGATAAACCTTGTGCTGCTGACTCTGCACTTTTGAAAGAGCAGTTCGGTCTGCTAAAAAACGCAGATGAACTAAACAAGAACCCCTTTGAGCCAACTGATTCGGACGTTGAAGATGCCAATATTGAAGATAATTTTATTGACTTTGATGATGAAGAAGATGAGCTTGTAAATATTGAGGATATATAAAAAATATCTCACATGTTAAAAAAATATTTTTTGTAAATAAACGCCCCTCTCTTATTAACGCCCCTCTCTAATAAACGCCCCCCTAAAAATCTTGAAAATTTTATAAACGCCCAGGGCGTTTATTGGAGAAAATACGGTATTGTTTATTTATTACTAATTTATCAAATTATTTGGTACACAAAAAGTAAAATCTTTTTAACGGTGAAGAAATTGAATATTGCAACCTGCACCTTAACAATGATATCCATTGTCTTTCGGGGAAGTATAGGCATCATAAAGTTGGTCATCTTTCGTTTAATCAACACAATATTCTTGTATTAAAAATGACATAGTCTGGATAGCTCCTTTTGAGCTTTTGGCTCATATACGTGGAATAAGCCAATCGACTGCTAACAGTTATTTCTGGAAGCACATTGATGTTATGAGCATACATTTTTTATTTTTTTTTGCGCACTGTGAAAAGTACAATTGATGAAAAATTTTGCTCTGTTTTAGTTAATTGTGACAAAATTGTAACAGTTTGTTCGGCTCTCACTAACCTGGGAAAAAGTATTGTTTTTAGTGAATATAAACCATATATCTTACCAAACAACCCCTTTCTCTTTCCGAAAAGCTTTTTATTCCCTTCATCATCAGCATCTCTTCATCTTCTCTTTTTCATCTTCTATTTTTCATAGAGGTCGGGTTAGCTCAGTTGGTAGAGCGCTTGCAATTTCGGATTTCTGAGGTTGCGAGTTCAAATCCTCCCAGCCTCGCCGACTCAGCGAATGAGTAGCATTTCGATGCGGTAAAGTACGGGTGTTGATGGTAGGAGTGGCGCCCGTTTCAACAGTTACACCCAACGTCTTGCGCTAACGAAAAGGGGATAGACACCTTCATTTTACGCCCGTTACCAACATTAGGGTTAATTCAACAACTTTTTTTTCCTTTTACATATTGAAAACAGAATTTAAAAATTTTGAAATGATTATCCTATATAATTATTTTATAAATAAATATAAATAAATTAAATAATTAAACGTATTTGCGAACGTTTTTTCAATTAATGTTACTTGCTCTTCTCTTGGATTTATGATTTATGGTTTTCTTGAGTTACTTCAATTCCTTTTAATGTCTTCAACTCTTTCCATTTTAGATGAGTGTCATAGGGACTGTATCTCCAGTCCTTGTCAGACGTTAAATTTAATTAGAAATTCAAATATAATAATAATAATTATAATATCAAACAATAATTGTTTTGATATTTATTCAGAGATTTAATTTACTTACTTCATAGATGATTTTTGCAACCGAAATTGCGCTCCTGACTTCAACCCGTGCAGTGTAATGTTATGCGTGAAAGACACGGTTTGCATGAAAGATCCGAAATGTCATTGCAGAGGCATGTGTGTACCTCAGGGTAAGAAAATTTCTCTCTAAAATGATAATTACAAATTGAATATATTTGTTCACGTGCTTTTTGAAAGCTCTCATCGACATCTACTTTAGGAGAGCATATAGATGAAACATGTGTAGGAGGGCCAGTGCCTGGCGAGTGCAAAGCTTATTTTCCTTCCTGGTATTATGACACCAGTAGCGGAACTTGCAAAGAGTTTATTTATGGCGGTTGCGGTGGTAATGGGAACAAATATGAAACCGAAAAAGATTGCATGAAGAAGTGCTCTACTTCGATTTGCTACCTTCCTCCATTTCAAGGACCGTGCAGAGGTGCCTTCCTTCGATATTTCTTCAACAAAAAAACGCAAATATGCGACAAGTTCACCTATGGTGGTTGCCAAGCAAACGGCAACAATTTCGAAACCCGTGAAGATTGCCAGAGATCGTGTGGTAAGTGTTGCGTTTTATGATAACGGGTATACTTTCATGGTTGCATCGAAACTCGGGTCATTATTGAAATTAACGAAAACGCTAAATCTGCTGTGTCGGCGAAAACGTTAAATCTGCTGTGTCATTGTAAATTAGCGAAATCCTAAATGTTCTAAATAAATTTGCGGTGTTTTCCAACAATACTGTTGCCGATGGAACAATATTTTAAGGTAAGGCGTGATTTTTTTTAATACCGACTCTGTCAGTCTATAATCATTTTTTAACTGACGTCAATTCCGTGCATTTCTAGTGCCATTCTAGATCTATGGAAATATTACTGTATTTGTTTCGGCGGCAGGCAATGTGCTATTGTAACCAACAAGTGTGCTAAGTGTTATACAAAGTGTTTTTATAGAAGATCTCTTTAATATCTATAATCTACTTTAGGAGAGCATGAAACATGTGTAGGAGGTCCAGTGCCTGGCAATTGTGAAGCTTATTTTCCTTCCTGGTATTATGACACCAGTAGCGGAACTTGCAAAGAGTTTATTTATGGCGGTTGCGGTGGTAATGGGAACAAATATGAAACCGAAAAAGATTGCATGAAGAAGTGCTCTACTTCGATTTGCTACCTTCCTCCATTTCAAGGACCGTGCAGAGGTGCCTTCCTTCGATATTTCTTCAACAAAAAAACGCAAATATGCGACGAGTTCACCTATGGTGGTTGCCAAGCAAACGGCAACAATTTCGAAACCCGTGAAGATTGCCAGAGATCGTGCGGTAAGTGTTGCTTTCATACATTTTAAAATGAATCGCTGGATGGTTGCTGGATTAGATAGATTATGAAAACTCTATAAAACTCTACTCCCATAAATAGGTCCTATCATTTGTATATTTATTTCTTTGAGGGGTACGTCTATTTAACAATTAAATAAAAAACAGAGAATTTTACAGCACGAACGTAGCCAAACCGGCGAAAACTGTATCATCAGATCATATTCGACGATGATATTTTCAAAAACTTTTCCCAGCAAATTTTTAGTTTTTGGTGTTTTCCTGCTGGAAAAATAATTTATAATTGCAAAATAAATACGTTTGTTTAAAGTGATATGTGTTTTCGCTTGTTATTGGTAAAGAGTAATTGTAATTTTTATACGATGTTAATAATGTTGTAGAGGAATGCCCGCAATGTTCTGATGATCCATGCGACCTTATGAGATGCGGAGAGAACACTGAATGTGTCCATGAGCCTAACTGTCCCTGCAAAGCACAATGTCTTTCTCGAGGTATGTCGAAGTTAGCTGTGTGTTTTAAAAGCTCTTGTTTCTTCCTTAAGTAGCTACATTCATTGCAAACAAACATGTTCCATTTTATTTCTCTCAAAACATTACAAAACACGTTTTTTACGCATTGTGTGCCATAATCATCTTCTTACAGCATGCCCGTTTTGCTCACCGGATCCGTGTGAGAGAGTGGATTGCGGTCCAGAAAAATGTCGCGTTGCTACATGTAGCTGCGATCCCGAATGTTACTAAAGCCGTCATTTTTGTCGTTGCTCTTTATTTTAATAAGGGTCATTTTTAAAAGCACAATCAGGTTTAAAGATACACATGCACTGAGGCTCAAAATGCTTGAATTCTTGCGAAATAACTGTGCAATCGGGACTTGAGCAGTCATAATTAGAAGTGTTTTTATTTTCACTTTTGCCTCGTTTAACAATATGAAGACCTACTACGGTATCGCTATCATGCACATTTATTTATACAGAGGCAACCACGTGTGTATTTTGTCCGGCGTTCCTTTACGGTTTTATTTATTTTTTGCTACTTGGTGTTACTACTGCATTGTAGATTATTTTGTGAAAGATTGCACGACTCCACACGATAAAAAACCTTAGCTGTCATTTAGTGAAGCTGGTCTCATGTAAGGAATGCACGAATGATATGATTCGAGAAAATAAAGGTTGAATGTTCCGAGTCTCGTAAATATGTGTAATATCGTCGATCGCATATGTCACAGTAAGATTTTTGCATGGACACGATTCTGGGCCATATTCATATCCAATATTTTTTAGGTAACTTAATTTTAACAGGACTCATTTTGAATAAGGTTGAGATAGCTCAGTTGGTAGAGCGCTTGCAATTTCGGATTTCTGAGGTTGCGAGCTCAAATCCTCTCGGCCCCAGCGAATGAGTAGCAACAGTTACACCCAACGTCTTGCGCTAACGAAAAGGGGATAGACACTCTTGTTTACGCCCGTTACCAACACTAGGGTTAATTCGACAACTTTTTTGTTTCCTTTTACATATAGTGTAGAGGATTAGGAAAAATACTGCAAATTGTGGCCAAAGCATGAAAATTGGTACAAACACCTATTATGATATTCTGAACAAAATTTTTAACAGATCCATCAAAAAAGTGACGTCAACACTTTTTTAGCTTGGAGATATTTTTCATCAAAATAGGTCATAATATATACTATTGGAAAGGTATTTTAATGCTGAATCAGAAAAAGGTTTATCTCATGGTATAAAAATTTAGTGAAAAAAAGTTATGAGCATTTGAAGTTGCAAAATGTGACGTCATAATAATAATATTGATGAAAAATCAAATTTTTTAAAACCTGTTATATATATCATGTTACATACCATTGTAAAGATTTTTTCATGCTGAATTCAAAAACTGTTAGTCTCATATTGTGAAAACTTAGTCAAAGAGAGTTATGGCTGATTAAATTCTACATTCAAGACATTAATAAAAGAAACATTTGGTTTTTGTAAAATGATTTATTATTCGACACAATCACCAGTACATGCACATAACTCTGTACAAACGAGATTTGATTTTTTGCTTTGCAACCGCCTTGGCAACGCTCTTTACACCCGCATCGTATCAACTCTCGGCAAGCTTTAGCGTCTTCTGGAATAGTCATCCAACGGGGCGAGAATCCGTCTTCATTCAATATCCTACCCCAGTTCTCAGGATCCATGTTAGGGATTTGGTTTTGAAAATGATCAACCTATGAATAAACCAATTCTAACCTTAAATATTTTTAAATATTAAATATTTGCCTATTATTTATAAAAAATCTAAACCTATTGTATTGCTTCAAATAAACCATGTATCAATTTACACAACTTAAATTTAAAACAGTTACAATTATCATGATGTCATTATATATAGCAAACAAATTTTCTGACCTTTAGATTTTACGCTGCATTTGGAACAATTTTTTAACTCTGTCATGCAATGATAATGGTATCTTCCTTCATTTGCAATTAAATCACCTTGACTTAATTTGGCCAGGAGTTTATGGTCTGACAATTCAACCGACATTGTTTTGGCATTGCGACTAAAGGTTTCGACTAAATGCAAATTTCTCTCCTCGTCTTCTAATTCGCAAAGGAGTCAAATCAATCCGCTAGACTTGGATCCTCTGTTTTGCCTTTTTACAGGTGTACCTTCATCTTCATTGCTATCATTCGGGAATCCTTCTGTCTCATGTTGGCTATCGAAACTTTTTCTCTTCAGTTCTAGTTTGTCTTTGTTGTATAATGTACTACTTATGAAATGCTGCTTCTTGAGTTAATAACTCTTGATAAAATTCTTCAGCACTTTTAAATTGTTCAGAAAATTTTTTCAAATGTCTTGGCAAACCTTGAATCTTCTCAAATGCTTTTAAGTTAGTTGCTAATGTTGGAAGTGAGTTTTTCTCCTTGTTGAAACCTGTAGAAAAAGAATTATCGACAAAGACGTAAACATCCTGTACCTATTAAACTATCCTATATCTTTCCTAGAACTATTTATATATTGTTGTTTGACTTTTGGAAACAGGGACGTACCGTGGGGGGGGGAGTCGTTGGGTGCGGACGACCCCCCCTTTTGAAACTATGTGCCCTTTTTGACAAAAAAATATAAAATTTTAATAGCATAATTTACGATCAAGAACAAGAGGTAATTTCAGATGCAATACTGACATCAAAAGTTACACCATAGACATACCTTAAGGGAATTAATTTTCGCGGGAACTTAATTTCGCGGGGTTTTTTTAAGGAAATTTCGCGGAAAAAAAGGGAATTTAATTTCGCAGATCAACATGTTTTGGAAATTTCGCGGGAATTTAATTTCGCGGACAAAGTGTATCCAAAAAATTTGCGGGAATTTAATTTCGCGAATCCAAATTTCGTACAATTTTAAAAGTAAGAAAGAAGTTATAATCGGGAGTTTTTTGGAGGGAGCTGATGTTGTTGAGGCTGCTATAGCTGTACCACCAAAAAAAGCAAGAGAAAACAAAAATCAAGGAAAAACCAGCTCCACGATGTATAGACGTTAGAACCCTTTTGAAGCAATGTACGAAATGAAAATGAAGAAACCATCATTGTTATTGATTAAACATTGTTAAACTAAAAGTAGTGTTTTCATTGTATCAACCTCACAAATTTTTGTCTCAAATCACAAATTTTAGTCTCAAAACACAAATTTTAACATATATACCGTAATTCTGAGTGTATTTCGAGTTCAAAATTCACATGGAATCACGAAACATAGTTCATAATTGCGGGGTAGGTTTATTTACTGAATTTTACGGTATCTAAAATTTAAAAAAAAGAAAAATTAAAGAAAAATAGGGAGGGAATTTAAATTCGCGAACAAAGTGCATCCAAAAAATTCGCGGGAATGATGGGGCCTCCTTAGATACTAAACATTTTGCTCCGCCCCAATATCACATTGATGGTTACGGCACTGACATAACAACTGGTTTCACTTTCCCGCGAGAAAAGGATAACATTCCATTGAACGTTTGATTTAAAAAAAAGGTAAAAACGGTTGCCGTGCAATTACAGTCGCCGTTTGTGTTCTTTTGTCGCTATTGTTTTAACCAATTTGTAAAAGCAATATTTACGGTGAATTAAATGTACAACATTGTACATTAAATAAAACAGACTTCACCGGGGGCTTTGCTCAACGTCGGAGCCCAAATTAGTAAAAGTTTTAAAAGAATTGTGCCCTTTTCATTCTTCCGTCCGACACCCCCCCCCCCCCCCCTTTCAATTTTCACGGTACGCCCCTGGGAAAATATCAAAATCATCTTTCGCTGTTCTGTTAATCAGAAAGTTTCTAAAGGTAAGGATTATTAATTACAGTAATTCATAACTTTCTTGCTTTCATTAATCTATTTTTTTTTTCAATAAATAGATTAGCGATTAGCAAAACAGTTCTTAAAAAGTTATTTCCTACCTTTCTTTTTAACTGGACTGATTAGATCTTCTTTATTTACTTTCTGGCATATAAAACAAGCATTCTAATCTCTTTCAGCTTCAAATTCCTTCACCAACTGATAGTTACTCATACTTAAGTTCTGAAATTCAATTTTAAATTTTTATTTTAACTTTTCATTTTACCTTAAAGAATGAATATATATATTATTTTAAAATCTAATTCGCGACACGTGCAGTGTCAAAAACGATATCTCATACACACACACAACCAAAATAAAAATTAGAATCATCAAACAGATTTAACGAAGACATTACATTGCATATTTTTTTCATAATATCAAATAAAAGAACAAATTACGTCATAACTCTCTTTGACTAAGTTTTCACAATATGAGACTAACAGTTTTTGAATTCAGCATGAAAAAATCTTTACAATGGTATGTAACATGATAGGTTTTAAAAAATTTGATTTTTCATCAATATTATTATTATGACGTCACATTTTGCAACTTCAAATGCTCATAACTTTTTTCACTAAATTTTTATACCATGAGATAAACCTTTTTCTGATTCAGCATTAAAATACCTTTCCAATGGTATATATTATGACCTATTTTGATGAAAAATATCTCCAAGCTAAAAAAGTGTTGACGTCATCAATAACGTCATTTTTTTATGGATCTGTCAAAAATTTTGTTCAGAATATCATAATAGGTGTTTGTACCAATTTCCATGCTTTGGTCACAATTTGCAGTATCTTGCTAAATTCTTTCCTATTTGTCCTCACTAATATTGAAATCAGAATTTAAAAATTTTTAAATGATTATCTTGTATAAATATTTTATAAATATAGAAATATAAAATAAATAATTAAACGTATATTTGCAAACGTGTTTTCAATTAACGTTACTTGCTCTTCTCTTGGATTTATGGTTTTCTTAAGTTACTTCAATTCCTTCTAATGTCTTCAACTCTTTCCATTTTAGGTGAATGCCGTAGGGACTGTATCTCCAGTCCTTGCCTGACGTCGATGTGTAATACCAATGAGAAGTGCACGGTTGATCCCAAGTGCGGATGCAGATCGTTATGTGTTGATGGTAAAAATTACAATTTCTATTTTATTGTTGAACTGTCAAGGAAGGATTGATATGGAAATGTGATTTGTGCTTCGGCAAACGTCAAAAATCCACTTTGTTTTAAATGTCAAAAATCCACTTTGCTCTAATTATCAAAACTCCATTTTGTTTTAATTGTCAAAACTTCATTTTATTTTAAATGTTTTAATTTTAAACTGTCGAAACTTCGCTTTGTCAAAACTTTAAAAATCCACTTTGTTTCAAATGTCGAAACTCACTTTGTTATTCAATGCAAGAAAATACTCATGATTAATATTTTAATAATATAATATAATAATAATGGAATTCCAATCAGGTCCTGTTCCGTTTTTTATTCCGTTTTTTTGGCGAAGGGTAAATACATATGTTTATTATCGCACAGAGAGTGAATGCATGCGTTGTCATGTCGACCCATGTTCAACGGTTCGATGTGGCTACGATACCCAGTGTCAAGTAGACTGCCATTGTCAACCGTATTGCCGTAAGTAACTCTACTAATCTCATCTTCTGAAACCCATCCAATGTTAGGAAAGATTCCATATATCACTTTTACATTTCTGAAAACATCCTCGATATTTCCTTTAACCTTTTTGGGGAATCCTTAATATTCTTAGCATTCAGGGATCCTGTTGCGTGCAGTTACTAACACATTCTTTTAGCGAGTCAATTCGGGTCCGCAAAATATATCTGTAGCCATGTAGTATAGCCTCTTATTGAGAAACTTTGCCGACTGGAACGGAGGTTACAAACGCGTGTTTTACATTAACAACTGTATACATCTAAACTTGCAGGACGTAATAGAGTGTGACTTGTGAAGGATGCTAGCAACTGATAGATTGCTGTTGATGGGGTTATGAGTTTAAGTACATCCAACGAAAATGTTTACCCGTGCTTAATTTGAAACTATGTTTGTTAATATTAACAACGTTGATGTGTTTTGTACTTACAATATATTTCGCGTTGTTGTGCCCAGGTCACTGCATCCATTGCTTCGTCAATCCTTGTGAAGTTCATCAATGTCAACCTGGAACAGCTTGCGTATCTAACGATTGCTTCTGCACTCATGAGTGCCTACCGACACCCGATTAGATTACACCATACTTCATTGATGGTTTTTTCGTAGTATAATTCTTTGTCACCACTAAGTTCTTGCATTTCGGACATTTGAAGTACTGCGCATGTCTATAATGAACGCGATGCAATATTAAAAACAACAACATAACTTTACTGTTTTTTTACACTTTTGCTGTTTTCAAATGCAGAAAGGATATTTTGCACGCTGGTATGTAAAGAGATTTTTGACTCGCACGAAGACATTGCACAACTTTTAAATGTTTTTATTTTCGAAATGTCGATAAGAGCGGAAAGTTACTTAAACGCTTGAATGAATTGATTCTACGTCTACTGTTTTGTAGATGAGATCCGGTATTCTAACTGGTTGGTTGCGTTTGACATTAATCTTCAAAGTCTAAATTAATTTCTTGCCAGCAAAATTGAAGATCAATGTTTTGCGCGAATTAGCAAAAATTGTTTATTTCGCGCAGATTGAATTTCGTAGTTGAAATTTTACTGGGGATTTTGATGATTATATTTGCGATCGATCAATTAAGTTACTATGTATTATCTGTTATGGATCTTGCAAGACAAAACAAGTTAATATCTCTGTATAATCTTGAAATTCTTATATGTTATTATTCCTATATACTTATATTCCAACCTCAAGACGTCTTCACCAACATTTACTTACGTATCATGAACTATCTTCAGTGCAAACACTTAGTTGATATTTTCAAATCTGTTTACAAAAGTCAAAAGGAGTGTATTTTGAATCATGATGAAAAGGATGATGACATGGAAATTTTGACATATCATTTTATTTGGTAAAACTGTTGACAATGGCAATTGGCAAAAGACAGTGTTTGGCAAAAATAGAACTTAAATGCGAGGAAATTTCAAAAGAAGTCTTAAAAATAGTTTAAAAAAGGGAAAAAATACCTAAATTTTTATTACGCAATGATTGAAATATCCGAAATGCATCATGATTATTAGTCTAAAAACGTCAAATGTTACCCTCGTTATAATAAATAATGACGTCATTTAAAAAATCTCAATATTTCTATTTTTTTGTCGTAAATATATATAAAAATATATAATATTTTTTCTACCTATTAATTTTTAGTTTATTAAAATTTAGGTTATTATTCGATTTTACGTAAAAAATGATGCTGAAAAGTATACTGACTTTTTTTATATCACCAATTTCCATGGAGATATTTCAATTTGAAGGTTTTTAAAATTTATTTTTAGTATTTTGCAGAACCATTAGTTCCTCAGGAAAAAACAGAAAAGAACTACAGTGGAATCTCCCTAAAGCGGACACCATCGCTGCAAAGAAAATTGTCCGCTTTATAGAGATGTCCGTTTTATAGAGATTTGACCAATATTCAGTTTTGGACGTAATTTTGACCAAAAAAGGTTTTTCATACTTTTCTTTACGAGGATGAGAGACTGGGTACTTGTACACGTGTAACAAAGTATTCTTTGACAATGAATTCACTCAAAACTATTTACAAGCTTGTTAAAATATGCTTTATTGAAGATTGCTGTCGATTCTTCAGTTGAAGGCCCTCAATCCTTTTCGTGATCGTAGACAACATATCTTGGTTATCACCGTCAAACACAGGGCATCGCTTCATTTTGTCAAGAATTGTGATTATCTCTTTGAAACCCATGCTTTCTTGTTCCAACTCCTCATTGCTCCCGTCATCATCGAAGTCTCTTCGACCTGATCACTTGCAATTTCTGGATTCTGAATCGCATTAATGTTGTCTTCTCTGACCCGTTGTCGCCAATTAAAGAAAACAAAAATTGATAAATATTTTTTTTCATCATGTTATTTTTGCAGTGTCCACTTTATAAGAGAGCGTTTATAGTGAAAAATTTTATTTGGCGCAGAAAAAATTGTCCGCTTTATGGAGTGCCCGCTTTATGATTGTCCGCTTTATGGAGTGTCCGCTTTATGATTGTCCGCTTTATAGAGATGTCCATTAGAAGAGTTTAACCTAATATCCATCCGTTCCAAGGGCCACTGTCCGCCTTATAGAGGTGTCCGCTTTATACCGTGTCCGCTTTAAGGAGATTCCACTGTATAAGCAAAATAAATATATTAAAAGTGGTGTAATTTTACAGGATGTAAAAAGAGATATTTTAAAATCGCTAAATCATCGTATATTAAAGAATGAGACCTCTATTTTGCATACACGTTTGTTGTTTTTTTTATAAGAAAGCCACTTTTTTGCTTGAGCCTCAATTTTCTTAAATTATCCCTAAAATGAGGCTGAGATTTTCTTAAGATTTTCTTACTTTTACTAACTTTTTAAGAAATTGTCCTTTGTTATTAACAGTGTTTTCATATGGTTCCCCCATTACATGTATTTGTTATAAAAGGTTTGATCTTTGTTATCACAAGAAGCTTACAAAGAATGAGGTAATATCGATTTTTGGCATGCAAAAAACAGATCTTTGCAACTTGAGCCTCGTGATTTTTTTAAGATGTTTTTAGGATTTTGGCCTTTTGAGCCTCATTTTCTTATAAACTTTTTTCTTATAAAAAAACGTGTATTTTGAGACCAACAGCAAATCTGATTTTTGAAATTCTGATTTTTGATGATTATACATAAACAACGACCACAAGATGTCAACAACGTTGGAAATTGGTTACGAGAAATGTTGAAGTAAGTGGTTTGCTACGAAAGGTCATCGCGTACCTTATCCGAAACTGAAGTACTTTCTTATTGCAGCTTTAAGGTTATATAACTGTTTCATAACGATATATAGATGTTACAGAATTTCTACAGGACATTTCTTCTTGAATCGAATGCAGACATATTTATGCTGCAGGAGACACACCTGGACGACAGACAAGTGGTGCGGCTGCGAGACTACTGGTCGAGGTCATACTATATCCCGGCAAAAAACTGCAGGCACCTTACTTTATTTTCGAAAACGGCAGACAATGAATTACCCGACCCCGATGGACACTTACCTGACAATCACCTGGCAACAGAAAAAACCCGGCTTATTAACTTATCCGCGCCCACGGGCCATAATAAAAGACAAAAATAACGGAAAGGACAAATTTCTTTAAGAAAATTACGAAAATACTTCACCACGACACAAAGCACGTAAAACATTCTTGCCAGTGATTATAATGACCTAAATACAAAATGACCGACTCCCCACAAACAGTCGAAGTTGTCCATCAACGCCTGCCCTTAAAACAGTGAAAGAATCGTTTTCGGTGGAAAACAGTTTCAGACGCAAACACCCTGACCGACGAACCTTCGACGGGATGTATATCCGACGTTAGACTAACGTCATAAATATTACGCACATCCCTGCCACGTACACCGACCACTACCACTATGTTCTGCAGACGCTGTGCCCTTCGAACTTCATACCTGGAAAAGGGTTTGGATGTTCAATAATGTCAGCATTCTCGGAGACCAAAGGCCAGAGGAGTATGTAAATATCAAGACTGTGAATAATGGTGTAGAAAAATTTAGAAATGACGCAGTTGTCACTGACCTGAAACTCTGCAGAGTTTTGCCTGGCATGATGAGTCATAGTTCACGCCATCCATGCGCTTGGTGTAACATAACGAAGGATTCTTTCGCCAAAAATGGAACCACTGGGCCTATTAAAAGACAAAAGGTTTTTCTTATCGAAAATATCTAACGCTTTTGAAGCATCCAGAAATGAAGATGAAGAGGGTGAAGAAGATACTGCTATTTTGTTAAAAAGGTTCTTAGTTGCATGGTGGAAAATAGTTAATGTGAAATTAATAGACAAAGATGTCAGACATAAAAATGAAATAGAAGCTGTAATAAACGATCCTAGTGACAACCGCTTGGAAAAAGTACATACTTGAATTTGGAAGGTATAGGATACAAGCAGTTGACAAATAACACTGTTAAACCAATTTTCGACACTTGTTTTAAAATGGTTGAGTTAGGTATGGTTGTTTGTTGCTTAACATCGCGTACAAGCGTTAATGTTCGGGGAAATTTTTTCTGATCATTTGGAGAAAGAATTTGGGAAATTGCGTCGTGGGTCAGGAGGGTCTTCCTTCATAAATGTACCGAAAGTTATTGAAAAGTCAATATACAAAAAGGCAAAACCGCTTCTATCTTTAACCCTGCTAATGTCTTGATGCAGAATCTTCCCACGCTTGTTCACGATGTGGATATTTGTTAAATAAAGTTTCAGCGGAGGTATTTGACAATTTACCAGAACTAGAGTTATCAGTTCCTGGTGGTGTTAAATCGGTATTTATGTATATAGATGGATACGTTACTAAGAACTAATCTTTATGTTATATAATTTCGGATTGTCGAAAAAAGTGAAGTTAATTTCGGAATAATTTTTTGTAAATATTGGTACATTTTATGGATAAAAACTTATTCGAAAAGGAGGCAGGGGGTTGCTTAATTAATTGTCAATTAAGATGTAAGATTATCTCAAATATTCTAGGATATTCAGAAATACTTTTAATATCACAATACATTGAAATTTGGTACTTTAAAGATAGAAGTCAAGAAGAAACTTTCGCGGTTTCACGGCTTTTGAAAGTTTATGTTCACGAATTATTTTAATTTTGACATCCGTGAAAGTTTCTCTCTCTAGTACATTAACGTGGCAAAGCAAAGTCAAGAGAAACTTTTCTATAAAATAATTGTTTATTATTTTACGTTCATCATCACTGGTATCTTTATCACTGATTAAATGAAGTGGAGCGACTTCAAAAATGTCTTCTTGAATGAATGAATCTTCTTCCGTCTGATTTATTATTTCATCTGTTCAACAAACATAGCATGTCCACTGCCACGGAGTCTGCTCTCTTTAAAACAATGGATTTTATCGTCTTCTCTCCCATCAAGTACTGTGTCCTAGCCACAGGTTAGGTTGTGAACGATTGGTGAATAGCATAAGTAGAAAACCGTTTTCATATCAATTATAATATAGCTTTGAGCAATGGTAGTCTCAAATTTCTTGCTTCAGTTACAAACAGTTATCATAATGTCCAATGCATATCAACTTGTATTGTTTGTTCCACTGACTGTATTCTTGGCTTTTAAAGATGTCTGAACAGAAGGGTTTACTGGGACTCGTATGTATCCCACAATAAACGGCAACAACGAAATGAAAATTGGTCAAGTACACTATTTGTCTATGTAAGTGATGCATTCGTATCCACCGTTCCATTCGAAGTGGACGCTACAATACACTTTCCCAAAAACTCCTTTTGCATTGCTTCACATTCTCTCAGTTTTCCTTTGAACAAACACCACGGTCAACTTTATTTTTGTCCCATAACCCTTTGCAGCACACACCATGGTAGTTAAATTTCAAACGCAGACGACAAACACGAAATGTGTAACAAACATCTTTGCCAATTGGGGTCCTTTTGAGCAACTGAGATTGGTCATCGGTTTTTCTTTGGTTTCGAATTAGCACTCCCCACCCCACTTATTCCCATCTCGTTTTCCAAGACGTCTTAAAGACGCACAAAATGACAAAATCTAGACGTCTTAAAACCGTCTTCCTATCAACGTCTTGAAAAACAGACATTACAGACCAAATCTAGACGTCTTATAGACGCACGGAAAGACGTATTTTAAACGTCTTTGTGCCGGCTGGGTAGAAATAGGCAGGCAAACTTTTTCTTTTTCTGGATCTAAGCTTTGTAACAGTCTTCCTCTCCACGTCCGCAAGACTCAAAGCTTAGCAGGTTTTAAAACAGCTCTAAAAAGCCTTGAATTTTAATTTTTAACTGTATTTATGTTAATAAAACTTTTAAAATTTAATTTATTATATTTATTTATTCTATTTGTATTTAACATTGTATTAATATTTTAACACAGGCCCCACTATGATAGCAGTTTTAATTATTTTTAAATATTTAAATACTGAAGTGATTGTACCTGTATAAATATTGAACTAATAATAATAAATAACAGAGTCGTGATGCGAGAAAGCAGAATGGGAAATTACATAGAAAATTTTTGTTGGTGGCAAACTCTAGCTGGACCGTTTTTCAACATTAGCATGACGCCAGATGTAATACAGTTACTGAATTGGCGTCTTTCTATTTTCTTGATTGCTTCGTTTTGTTGTTGAATCGAGTGGTTGTGACAAATCTAAAATTTTTTTGAAAATTGGTTGGTTTACTAATTAGAGGTTGCCGATTTCAAATCAAGTACCAGAATTGGGATATTTTCACCACTTATACCTTATAATCATAAATACCTTTCTTGGCCAAAAGGTATATATTTATGTAAGAACTGATAAAGGCGGGTTGATACAGTTATTATTTGTCTCGGAAGTAATGGTGATGAAGTAGTGTTGAGTGCTAAATACAATACAAAAAACATTTTTTCACTCGCTTCTTTAAGTCGTTCTCAACCTTTGTTTTTTCATGAAATCTTGGTTTAAAAATCAAAAACTTCTGAAAGAAGATTTTGGCTGACCTTGGCACTCTCACTTGGCTGACCCTCGTTTTTCTATTAAAAAATGCTTTTGAAAAATTAAATCTCTGAACGGAGTTTTGGCTGACCCAGTGGTTGACCTCGGCTTTTCTACGTGAATATGTTTTACGCTTTATCAACCGATTATACAGCAAAAACTTTTTTTAAACGGCAGAGCGGAAATGAAAAATTGTTTCATTGTTTGTTTTACGGCTTTTTTAATAAATTGCTTTGAAAAGAAAGGAAGTAAGCCTTGCGGTGAAGTTCCATAAATTTTAGAAGAACGCCACGCAACATGTTATACAATGCATATAAAAAATTTACATGGTGCTATTTTTTGTTCTTATTAATTGTTTATAAACTATATATTGCAGCACGCGGAGAAATTAAATTAACTCCAGTTAAAAAAACTCAGTTTGAGTTGTCGTGTTTATCGACGTGCCAGTGTTCCTTTCGAATCTGATCACCGATTTTTAGCTTTGCATTGTTCTTTTCCTTCTAAAACGGAAAGAAAGTCGTGTATACCCAAGAAACCGTATACTAATATATCGTCACTAAGAGATAATCCCCAAGTTCTGGATAGTTTTCCATCAAACCTTGATGAACTGCTTGCAGATGAACCTTTTGTCAACGATATAAATACTTTTGATCAATCTTTCACAGAATCTATTTGTCAAGCAAGCGAAGAAACGATTTCCAAAGGACTACCAATTCTGTGCTAAAACCGTTGAATTACAACCGGAGGTGACCAACCCCGAAAATCATCCCCATATTTTACCACCTGGAGACTTGGAAATAAACAGTGACCCCCCCTCAAATTGATGAAGTCCAAGATGTAATTAAGAGATTCAAAAACGGTAGATACCTTGGAACAGACTTATGACATTCTGAACATCTAAAATATAATAAATCGAATAGATTTTTTGTTTATTTGATGCATTTTCTAACAATTATTTGGACAAAATTCTCAATCCCATCTTCCTGGCTTACTTCTTCCATCGCCTGTTTATTTAAGAACAAAGGATCCCGAAGTGATGCAGGAAATTACCGTGGATTATCTATTATGTCAACATGTTTAAAAATACTTGCACCATTAGTTATCTCTAGAATTAGAAAAGCCTATGAGGCCATAATATCAAATTGCCAATTTGGCATTAGATCTAACACGTCAACGACAGACGCTATTTTTATTTTACAAAACGCCATCCATGTATCCGATAAACCACTTTTTCTATGTTTTATAGATTTAAAAGCAGCGTATGATTGGATTAATAGAGATATGCTATTTAAAATTCTAGATATTTGTTTAAAGTCTCCCGTACTAGTAAATATACTAAAAGCATTTTATACCGCCACATCGGCAGCAATTAAGGGATCTAATTTTTTTTCCAAAACTTTCTCTGGTTGCAGGTAGGGAGGAGATGAATCCTCTATAATTTTCAACATTTATTTGGATTTTGTTTTAAGATGCGCAGAACATGAAGTACTGCAAAAATTCTCCACCACTGGTTTGCAGTACTCTTTCTTCATCCCTGGCCACTGTTCAAACCGTAAGCAAAGTAGCATCCATCGTCTCAGTTGTACAGAGCACCTTAGAATAATCATTTACGCCGATGACATTGTATATTTATGATATAACAATTGCCAGGTTTGGTTTAAAAATTTCTACCGATAAAACCCAGACCATGACTTTTAATGTGGACGAAGAAATTATCGCTAATTGCTATTGGAGATGTCACATTAAAAAATGTGCGTTCCTTTAAGTACCTGCGACACATGATCAAAAACACTAAAGAGGACCCATCACACATTTTCAATTTCCGCATATTATCAGCTTTTCAAAAGTGGAACGAGCTCAAGCATATCCTAACTGACCAAAGAATTTTTATGTCAACTGTATAGTGTACAAGTTTAAAGAAACAAGTACTGTACAAGAAAAAATGGAATCTATCTGGTTTAATTTTCTTAGAAGAATGATTGTAAATGGGTTTAAACGCAAAAACGTGCCACCTAAATATTTAAAAGCCTTAAAACAATCCAAAAATCGCTGTAAAAAGAAACCCCAGGACTCTGTACCTAAACCAGATGATTTGGACTGGTCATATGTTTTCAGTAATCAACAGCTAAAAGAAATAACGAAAACAAAGGATATTGCTAATTTGTGTAGAACGCAGTGTATGAGATATGTTGCTCACGTTACTAGACTCGAAAATAATTCATTTCAGAAGCGGTTACTTTTTTCAACAAACCAAAAAAAAAATGCCCGTGACCGCTGGTTAAAAATCGAAAAAAAGCTCGGTATGTCAAAAAAAAACAAATACAAACTTTGATGCAAAATAAAAAACATCAGTTTGCGTCTCTACTAATAGATATCTTACATTAGAGACACTTTAAGTGGCACAAAGTGCCCAGTGAAGAATATTGATGATGATGATAAAAATAACATCACCGCAAATAAAGCAACACATTTTAAATTCTCTTGTAATATAATTCTCTTATCAGCACTGGCTGACTTGGCTGACCTCTAAATCCGTCCCTGATGCTGCGCGGTTCTTTATCCTTCGTTATCTAGAAGTTCGTTGAAAAATCTGTTAAAAATGTTTCCTGTTAATGTTGTTTAAAAAGCGATTAGTATGCTTTTTAGCTCATCATCATCATCATCATCATCATCATCATCATCATCATCATCATCATCATCATCATCATCATCATCATCATCATCATCATCATCATCATCATCATCATCATCATCATCATCATCATCATCATCATCATCATCATCATCATCATCATCATCATCATCATCATCATCATCATCATCATCATCATCATCATCATCATCATCATCATCATCATCATCATCATCATCATCATCATCATCATCATCATCATCATCATCATCATCATCTGGTCGAGCTTGTTCGGACACGTAGTCTATCATGCCATTCTTTGCGGTCCCGCATCAGAGCTGGTAGATCATCAGGTGTGAATTCTATGTCTCTGCAGAGTTGGTCTATGTAGGTGGTGGCTGGTCAGCTATGTCTGTTCTTGCCATGCCGTCGACCAAAGCAAAAGGTTGCTAGCAAGTTCATGCTCCGCTCTCCAACAGTGATCTGCAAAGCGAATTCTGCGTTCTCTCAAGATTGTTGAGATTGGAGGGATGTTTCCATACAGTTGCATTTTTGTAGGATGAAGTCTCCAAGATAAATTCAATGCAGCTCTAAGCATTCCAGTGTAGGTTCCGTCAAGTCTGGATTCAAGAGTTTTGGTTAATGTCTATGTAATCGTACCTTACATTAAGACAGCCTCAACTGTAGCTCTAAAAAAACTACGTTTAAGAATGTTTAATAGTTTGGAATTTCATACAGATGCATTTTATTTAAAGTTCCCCACGCTTTTCCAATGCAAATTTTTATGTCTTGTTCTGTGGAGCTTATTTCACTGCCAAGATATTTAAAACTGTTAACAGGTTTGATCTTTTCTCTGGATGTTGTTTGAATTGAGCCTTGTTGGTTGAAAGTCAAAAACTCTGTTTTGGATGCATTCACATACAAGCCCGCATTTTTAGCAGCATTTTCAAGATGATGCAAAAGAGTGAATTCATCTGCGATGGAATCTGCCGTAAGAGCTAGGTCATCCGCGTAGTCTACATCAGTTAGCTTTTTGGGAGGGTATCAACTCGACTTCCTTTTTAGTAATGTAAAACCAAAGTTGTCGTGTTTGTCTAAAGATGTCTTTAGTACGTAATCTCAAAGTAATGTTTACCTATTTTTAAAAAGCAGAATTCTTTCTGAAAAGAAAAAGCGACGAGACAAACATTTAAGAAATGAAGAAAAAGGTGTTTATTTGTTTCTAATAAGCATCATTCTTTCAGTGATTTTTAGAAGAGGCGACACCACCAACTTCTAAAACAAAAAGAGATGTTTATATAAAGTAAATCTGTGTTTTTCTTTTGAAGAAAAAGTGGCACAACCAACTTTAAAGGCAAACAAAGAGAATAGAAGAAAAAGGTAAGTGTTTATGTTTTTAAAAAAACTAGAATACATTCAGTCGGTTCGAGAAAAGGTGACTCAACCAATTTATAAGAAGAAGAGAAAGGAGACACAACCAACGTTTAAGGAACAAGAGGGAAAGAGAAGAGGAAGCTAAGTAATTATGTGTTCTTAAATATAGACTCCTCTGATTTTATTGTTGTGCTTTTAGCACGGTTTATCGATATTTTGTATTGTTACTGTTGTTATTGATGCTATTTTACGGCGATTGGAAATTAAAACCGAGCCATTAACAAAGGAATTCATGGTGGTTGCACAGAGAATTTAACAAAACATTTATTTATTTATTTATTTAATCATTTCACCAAAACAACAAAAGTTACAATGGAAACTTATCCAAATATATACATATACAACAGATATATACACATTTATTTAATGTTTTTTGAATGTATTAAGTCGGCAGGAAACTCAAAGAAAACTTTAAGAAGTTTTTTCATAGAGTACCTTATTTCAAGTTATGCAAAGATTTACGAAAATTATATATGTGTATGTACGTACTACAACAATTTCAAAAGTATAAACGCAAATATTATTTACATTTTCTGATATAATCTCAGCGTTGTATGATATATAACAGTAAAAACAAAAAGCAAAAAGAAAAGGAGAATGAGAAAAACAACAAAAAGTTAAAAAAATTCTTATTCATTATCATGTTCAAGAAGAAGAGACTTTATAGTCTTCTTAAATTGCAAATGGGTAGTGATTTCCCTCACTTTTAAAGAAATAAAATTACTCCATAGAAAGAGAGCTCTGTATGAAAAGAAAATAAGCCAAGTTTACTCTTCCTTAGACTTGTACTATATAACAAGCTTTTGTATGAGCGCAAGTTGTAATGGAAATCCCGTAAGTTACATTTGTTTGTAAGGACTTCTGGCACCAAACCTTTACTTAGTTTGAAGACAAATATTAAATTATGGTAAATATTGAGTTGAAAGATATTTAAAGCATTAAGTTGGCTTGGTAATGGTTTGGCATGTGCAAACCTTTCACAATTAAAAATTATTCTCGATGCTCGTTTTTTCTGACGATACAAATACATTAATTTTGATTTATGCGTGCTTGCCCATGCAATATTTGCATAACTTAAATGACTATGAACAAAAGAAAAATACACGTCCTTTAAACAACGTTTATCCAAATAAAACCTAGCTCTATATAAAATCCCTATACTTTTGGCAATTTTATTTTCAATCATGGAAATATGATTTTCCCAAGTTAAGTTTTCATCTAAATATACACCTAAGAATTTAATTGAAGTTTCTCGACTTATTGCAACCGAGTTTAAAGACAATAAAGGAAGATCAAGCGGTATTAATTGTTTTCTACGAAACGGATGGAACAAAGTATATTTAGTTTTTTTTGTATTGACTGATAATTTATTACTAGAGAACCATTGGTTTAAGCATGATAGTTTATTATTCATTATCCGGAATAACTTATCTAAATTTTTATGGGAGTTAAATATATTTGTATCATCAGTAAATAATATTGTAGAGAGCTTCGGACAAACAGAGGCTAAGTCGTTAATGTATAATAAGAATAGGAGAGGACCCAGTATTGAACCCTGAGGAACTCCTATAGTTATATTAAGCAGGGTTGTTTGTTTGTTATTGTAGCTTATGAATTGCTTTCTGTTAGATAGATAACTTTTAAGTAAATTAAGGTTGTTACCAATAACACTATAATGGTTTAATTTTCCCAATAAAATATCATGATTTACGGTATCAAATGCTTTAGAAAAATCTATAAATACACCTAAAACAAATTCATTATTTTCAAATTTCTCTGTGATTTCATCAACAATATCTATGATCGCGTGGTCAGTTGAGTGATTTTTTTGAAATTCATATTGTCTCTGGTACAGTAACTTATTCTCAGATATATATTTATATAGTCGGTTATATAAAATGCGCTCAAATAATTTAGAGAAAATCGGTAAGATTGATATTGGTCTATAATTATTGACTAAAGAACCATCATCTGACTTAAATAAAGGGATGATTTTAGCTATTTTCATTTTATCTGGAAATATTCCTGAGGTAAGTGATTGATTAAAAATATGTTTTAATGGATATTTAATAGACATGTGTATGGTCGTTCGCATGATTTTATTATTTTCGTAATATTTTGACCTGCTTAGTGTAGGTCTTCATCAGACTAATAAAAACCGTTATAAAAAGAAGTTAAAAACTCGAAAACAAATGACGTCAATACAATGTCCTCTTTCGAAGATGCGCATATTCAATACAATGACTTCTTCTGAAGATGCGAGAACATTGGTTTCCAGAATCTTGTCGTCACATATTGACCATAGTCTTGGTTCAGACCATCTTCACTATGTGGTGACGTTTCCCGGAACTGGATCTCCAATGCTTCCCGCACCTTGCGGTCAAACTTCCTAGCTTCCACTTTGAGGACCTCTGTATCCTTCCATTCGAACTGATTACTTCGGAAGAAGTCATTGTATTGAATATGCGCATCTTCGAAAGAGGACATTGTATTGACGTCATTTGTTTTCGAGTTTTTAACTTCTTTTTATAACGGTTTTTATTAGTCTGATGAAGACCTACACTAAGCAGGTCGAAATATTACGAAAATAATAAAATCATGCGAACGACCATACACATGTCTATTAAATATTAAACAAACGTTCGTATCAAGATGTCATTAAAAACAATATGTTTTAATGGATTACAAATTTCAGGAAGAGCAATCTTTACGATATTTGGTGTTATTTCGTCAAAACCAGGAGATTTATTAATATCTCTTTGGTTAACAACATCATTTAATTCATTAGTAGTAATTTCAATGTTAGTCATGGAACAAGTCGAAGTATTTAGATAATCCGAAAAGTGTTTGTCTACAATTGGGATTTTATTAGCAAGCTTGCTTCCCACGTTAACAAAGTATTCATTAAGATATTCTGCAATCTTGTCTTCATCAAAACAGTCCTTATTTTCAATAGATATTCTCTTAGGAAAGGATGGCGAGGTATTTCGCTTACCCAAAACCTCCCTAATTATGTTTCATGTTTTCTTAGAATTTCCCTGGTTTAATTTAAGTAAGTTATGGTAATAATTATTCTTCGATTTACGTTTGATCTTTTCAAATAAATATTTCTTATATTTTTCTTTATCTATTGCATGTTTTTTAAGGAATTTATTATATAATTTTTGTTTAAATTTGGAAGATTTTATTAAACCTGTAGTCATCCAAGGATTATTTAAGGTTTTTGTTTTCATTTTAATTTTAGTTTTTGGGAAATGAAAATTATATTTTGATAGAAAAAGTTTTATAAATTTGTTATAAGCAACATTGGGATCTTTGATATCAAACACGTCCCAGTTTGTAAACTTTAAATCTTTTTTAAACTTTAAAATTTTATTCGAAGTAAATATTCGTTTTAAAATAAACTTTGTAGAATTTAATTCAGATTTACAATTTAATGGTTTTATAACAAATATAGGGAAATGATCGGTGATATCAGTTTTTATAATACTTGTTTCAAGTTTCAAATCAAATGAATTAATAAAGATGTTATCAATGGCAGTTGCAGTGTCCTTAGTAACACGAGTAGGTCTATTGATTATGGGATAAAAACTGTTTTGCATAAAAATATTTATAACATTTTTCATGTTATTGTTTGTGTTAAAATTTAACACGTTTATGTTATAATCGCCTAACATGTATATTTCCTTCTTTTCATTCATTATAATTTCTTGATATTCACTGAGCCATGACTCAAATTCTTTTGTAGAGTTAACAGGTGGCCGATACGAACAAGTAATTAAAATATTTTTGGAATCTTTGTTGATTATTTCAACAGTTAAGGATTCGTGATGTTTATTGTTTACTGTAAGATCTGGTCTAATCACAAAAGATAAGGTTTTGTGCAAAAAAACACAAACACCACCACCCCTTTCACCCCTGTGCGACTCAACTTTTTCATAATTTTCAAGTTCTAAAGAAGAGTTCTTGTCACCATTTGACCATGTTTCAGTCAAACAAATTACACTAAAAAACTTTGGAAAATTGTTTAACAAATGCTTGAAATTATTAAAATTTCTAGAAATACTACGAATATTCAGATGAATGATTGAAAAGTATTTTTTTATATCAACTTTGTTAGAAAATTTTAATATTTCAAACGGTGAAAAATATTGAGCGTGAATATTAAATTCATGAAGATAATTAGCATCAGGATGAATGTTTATATTGATTAAATTGATGGAAGAAAAAGGGCAAAATATTAAGTTTTCAAAATTAAGTATGATTATTGAAAGAATCGAAAATTATACAAAACACAACACACATATCTACTTTGGTATCATATTAATGTTGATTGATTTATTGGTAAGTAATTTATTATATACGACTTTAGCGTAACTGCCTTTTTCTCTAAGTAATTTTTCTTATTGAAAAAGTCGTTTTCGATGATTCATTGTAGCATCAGAGAAATCTTCATTTATGAAAATTCCATTTTCCCAGAGTTTTTTCTCTCGAAATTTGCTCAGGACTAATTGTTTATCTTTGAAACTTAAAAATTTTACGATTATAGTCTTTTTTTCTGCGTTCGCCATTATGGAAAAAAGGACTACATCTGTGCGCTCGTTAAATAGGTATAGCTGATCTTATATCAAGATTTCCCTTAAAGATTTTCCTCAACTTCTCCTCGGAGTCTGTCCATGATTCACCTTCCTCTTTCTCTACACCGTTCACTCTTAAATTATTCCGTCTTGAACGGTCTTCAAGCTCAGTCAACTCAGATTCAATAGTTGATATACTAGCGTTTGAAGATGATTCCTTCAACTTTGAATCAACTACCTTTAGTTTATCTTCCACTAGATCACCGTGAAATTGTAGCGATTCTTGCAGGTCATTAATTTCGCGTTTTAAAATGCCATTTTCTTTCACGACAATGTCAATTTTACTCTCCAATCTTTCCATGGAGGAGTTTAAAAAGTTCAATAATGTCTTCTCGTGCATAGATAAAATTTCTTTGACTTGGTCAAATGAAAAGCTATCTGATTCAGGTCCCATACTTGGGCAGAGTTGGTAATATAAATTATGTGGGATTAAATGGACAAAGGTTATAATTATATTTAACTGGTATTAGTGATATAAACAATGAAATAAATTTACTTAAATGGAAATACTCCGCCCGGTGGCAAGCAGTCGGGCGTTAAAATCCGCACAAGAAAATAATATTATGAAAAGTAAGCACTACGAAGGAGAATTTATTATGATATGTTAAATGAGATTAATAATAATTGCTATTTAATAAGAGAGGAAGTATTTAAAGTTGTTGAAAGAGTAAGTTAGGAGATTTTAAATTATAATCAGTAAAAAAAATGTTCTTTTCACAACAATTTCCACCAAAATTATCCAAAAAAACCTTTCCAAGAGAACCAAAAAGTAAATCCAAACAAATTCCAAAACAACCACTATGTAATCAACAATAATTTCTCCTTCTACGACTGTACAAAACAAGTTCAAATTATCAAAAATCAACACACAAAAACACGTCTTTCTTCTGCAAAAGTGTATTGTTGATTTGAACAGTGCAGAAACATTTAAGCAGTGGAAATTTAGCGGAGAATGAACTTAATTTGTACCTTTGCAAGTAGCAATTATAGTGCTTTCAGAATCATGTCCATGTTAATACAACATTCAATTAAAAAACTAAATCGTTTCCTTATTAAAATAGGTATCATCATTTGTGTATGAATTTCCTAAAATATTTACATCATTTTTCTTTTCCTATGTTTAAAGCAAAAAAATTATAAAAGTTACAGTAGATTTAGTCGTGTCACAATTGATCCAAGGAAGAAAATCCATTGTTGATATTTGGACTGTTTGAATTTATGCCGCTATAAAATTCTTGCATTTTTATCACGCTTCATTTTTCAATGACTACTTGCCGAATTGATTTTATCAGGAACTGATCTATCTATTAGAAACGCTTTGCAACCAATTACGTTGGAAAAGGGAAAACACATCTTTCGTGCGATTCGATTATATAGTTACAAAAAGTGCTAAACTACCTTAAATAAACGTTACAACGTCTTCCCTTGTCATCAATCCAAAGCTGTTGCATCACCCTGCCAAGCTTTCCAAACATTCACAGCTGTGTTTATTGTTTTGACGAGCCTTCTACCTCGAAACCGAAACCTTCTCCATGGCCGTGGATCATTCAAAGCGGCTGCATTGAAAAAACAAGTATAATATCACTATTGTTGTCGAAACATTGTTGCGTAATGCTATTTTAACGTATAAAAATCAAGCTTGTATCAACGTAAAGAAAAATTGTGCTTTACACGTACGTTTACGGTCCATGTCATCTTCTAGGATTTCCGCAGCTTCATCTTCATTGTCAGGATCAGTCGATTCGGCCAACAACTCCTTCAAAATAGCTTCTTTTACGATAGCTTCTTCTGCTTCATTATCTGCTTTCGCGTATCGACATTCTAAGAATGAATTGGTAATTAAAAGGTCATCAACTTAAAGTCATTTGCGTTTAATCACCTGTCATGGAAATGACTGCGAACGCAAAGGTAAGTATAGCCAAACACTTCATCATTATCGCTTCTCTCGATGCTACACAAGATGCTTTCCGAAAATCCACATCTTGGTTGGACTATTTATACCCGGTGCTCAGTATGGCGTATACTGCGTTTAGCTTCCGTTTTTAATAGACTTTAGATTAAACCAATTCGCTCCTTTCTGACCTGTTATCTTCCTAGGAAGCAGATGGTATTCAATAATACAGGAATAAAAATTATAATCTTCGAAATAGATTTAAAAGTTAACAATTTTTAAAATAAATAATAAATAATATTTGGATTACATAAACATTTGTGTTTCGATTAAGTTTCACTTGTGATAGATTTTAAATTTTTATTCTTTAGTTCGTTATTAATTTAGATTTTTCTAACTTAGGAGTAAACATCCTTGCTAGCTATTTTTTATGTTTATCAGAAACAAAATTTCACCAAATTGATTCGTCTAAATATGTATTAATGTGATTGTAATGGAGGATCCAGAAGCCATATTTTTTGGTTTACAGTGATGTCTCAAAAGATCTAAAGAAACATATCAAAAATAAGAATGTTTCGTATTGTTAAAGCTGTGATTATTTCGCAGTTGATATATTTACTTATTAAGATTTCTATATTCCTGTAAACTGTTTCCTAGGAAGTTAAGCAGCCCTTTGCATCCTTTAATCCAATTAGTCTTTAAGATTGCCAACAATGTTTGTTGAACATTAACCAATGAAGGCGAATATTGTGACGGTACTACCAAACTAAAGTTGCATTGAAAATATATGAAAAAATCTGTAAGTATTAAAATAGAAATTCTAAGCGCTGTTAAATTTGATTACAAATGGCCTTAATTTAATCGTTATTTAAAATGTTGTTTCTTACAGATGCTGCATCACATATTGGAAAAATGTAGCCTGGCCTCAAATAAATTATGGCGATGTTGTTGGACTTAACATATATTGAGGTTCTCTGCATAGTTGAATTTTAGTTCACGCTGAAAGATTTGGTCATCTTAGGCGGCAGTAGTATTGTCAGGTTTAGATGATAAAATAATTCTAAAATTAGCAAACACAAAGGTTTTTACATGATAGAGGTAAGTTCATTGGTCCAACCCATTTTCAATAATGAAACAACTGTTAGTTCAGAGTTAAAAGCACTTTTCTCTCCACAAAGATATTTTCAACACAATTAATCAATGATGTATGAGCTACAAGAGAAAAGGAGAAGTTCTTGACAATTGAGAGAAAGACGAAGAAGATGGAAGAGATAAGAAGGAAGTAGACGAAGTCCCTTTGAATGACGTAAAATCCGTAAATAATTTAACAACAAATACAATAAATATAATAATAATACATTAAAAATAACCAGCGGATTTGTCACACCAACTAAAGTGAAAACCTCCTTTGAAAGAATGGAAGTCGTTAAAGAAACAACAACCGATATTATGACAGTGAATATTTTCAGTGCAGATATCTCCACCAATAGAAAGAAAATAATTGTGGGGACGTTTTCTTGACATCCACACCGCTGAAGCAATCCCAAAAACGGACAAATTCAAACTTTAAATAATTATACCAGCTGTTTGCAAAGATGGCGACAATTTAATTTGAAATAAGTTTTGAACATTCTTTAAGACCCTACCCGATGCCGCTTACAACAATAGAAAGGACCCTGATGAAAATGGTAAGTAATTGAGAATAAGGTCACACTTTGCCATCATGTTCCAGATAATCCGATTGTTATAATCGACCCTGTCGCAAATGATTAAATTGCAAGTGTCTAAGTTACATTTTTAATGGATTATTCAAGATATCAATTGCAAATTCGATCGTTTATGGACTTCAGTTCGTTCCTTTTGTATGCAGTTTGAATACAAATTCAATAAACAAAACGACATCAACTATGTTTGTTTGTTTGTCTATAATTGCGCGAAATCTCCCCATTTTTATCACCGCCAACAATAGCTTCTCTCAATAAACACATCGATTGGTCTAAGATTCGATGCTACATACGGCAGCATTGTAGCTATTGTAAAAATATCAGAAGCCGAATTGTATCAAAAACGGATGGACAAGGCATTATGATGCTAAACTCGTTGATTGAATGTCATTGCGTATTCGCCAAAGCCTTTTTTGTCCGTCACGAGTTGCTTGCACAAGTCTGGCTTTTTATTTTTTGCTTCTTGATAAAAAAATAGCCGGGTGATTAGGAATAAGTTCATTACATATGAGGTTCTAACATCTTCAAATTCAAAGCCATGTTCTGACGTTTTGTAGAGTAGCAAGACTGACAGTAAATAAATTTTTTTGCAAATCAAACTAGTAATCGCATTTTGGTAAAAGTAGAAAAAATACTTTCAATTTAAGATTTTTCCGTCGTCATCTTCAAGTAAAAGTTATACAGGTAAAAATAAAGTGGCTTTTTTGAAATCTCCATTTCTTCAATTTCTTAAAGTCTTGTTTTCCAGGCAGTGTTGTCGAGTTAACTCTGCATAAAATTTCGCCACTTGCGTTTCTTTTTACTTTCCTATTTTTCTTCAATCATTTCCAGTCTTGATTAAGGCGTATTTTATAAGCTTATCCTTTATGAAGATCCTCCGACTAAGCACGCTTCTAATGCTCTCACTGTTGTTTATTCCCTACTTCCTTGACATCCTGAGAGCTTTTTCGAACAGTGCATGTTACAGTAACGCTCGTTACATTAGGTTTTCTGCGTTCATAAATTTCCTCCCAATAAAAATATAACTTATTTTTATGATTGAGAGTTACACTATAGACTTTTTTTCATTAAAACATTTTTAAGTAACTTCCCCAGCGATGTGAACGTGTGTTACAGATCTTTTTGGAAAATCAAAAATTAACTTTATGATGTTTATTACGTCAAGGGAAGAATAGATAAAGTTCGAAAATTTGCATGATTCATTAAGAACATTTATGACTCAAACCACTCTCCAGCTACTGCTATGTATATGACATCAGTTTTTGTGACAGAAAGTGCAAGGCTACAAAAAAATATTCCAGCTTTCAATGTTTAATAAAAACTAAACCAATAAACCTCTATTGAACAAAGAAATACCAGAAAGACTTTTTGTGACATTGATTGTAACTTGAAGAACCTTCTTTCTTCAGAGGGAGGTAACTTTATACTTGTTTTTGTGACTTACGACAAGATTTAAAAATTATTTAGAATGCAATATCGACTTTGGAAAGTAATTTCTACAGTTTAAGTAGCATAAAAAACCTGTGACATCAAATTTCGCACTTTTTCTAGAATGGCTACGATTGTAATTTCAGCGTTATATTGCTATAAAGTATTTATATTTTCATCGATGACTACGTGTCGAATAGATTTTATCAGGAACTAAACTACAACTGGCAATTTGTTGTAGCCAATTAGGTTCGAAAATGAAAAACACATCCCTTGTGCGATTCGATTATATGTTTACAAAAAGTGCCGTGCAACATTAAATAATTGTTTACAACGCCTTTCCTTCAACCCGACTTTGGTACAACTTTTTCTGCAACTTTTTCTGCAACTTTTTCTGCAACTTTTTCTGCAAATTTTTCTGTAACTTTTTCTGTAACCTGTCGTGCAAATTCTCGTACAGCTTTTCCTGCAGCTTTTCCTACAGATCCCCAGAAAGGCCGTGGATCATTTAAAGCGGCTGCATTGAAAAAAACACTATTAGTACTATTGTTGGCGAAACAATGTTGTGAAATGTTATTTTAACGTATAAAAATCAAACTTGTATAAACCTAAAGGAAAGTTTTGCTTCACACGTACGTTTACGGTTCTGGTACTTCTCGGCGATTTTTACAGCTTCATTTTCATTTTCAGGATCAGTCAATTCGGCCAACAACTCCTTCAAAATAGCTTCTTTTACGATAGCTTCTTCTGATTCATTATCTGCTTTCGCGTATCGACATTCTAAGAATGAATTGGTAATTAAAAGGTCATCAAATTAAAGTTATTTGTGTTTAATCACCTGTCATGGAAATGACTGCGAACGCAAAGGTAAGTAAAGCCAAACACTTTATCATTATCGCCTCTCTCGATGCTACACAAGATGCTTTCTGAAAACCCACGTCTTTGTTGGACTATTTATACCTGGCGCTCAGTATGGCGTCTACTGCATTTAGCTTCCGTTTTTAATGGACTTTGGATTAAACCAATTCGCTCCTCTCTGACTTGTTATCTTCCTAGGAAAGAGATGCCATATAATACAGGAATAAAAATTATAATCTTCAAAATAGATTTAGAAGTTGTTTAGAACAAGACATTCTTCTAATGAGATTTGGATTACATCAAATTAGGGTTTCGAATTTGCTTATTTAAGTTTCACTTTTGATAGATATTGTTTAACTTACGCCAAATACCCTTTTATGAAGGCCAAATTCAAGTTACTCTTTCATTTTACAAGATAAATACTAGATTTACGTTAGCAATTGCTAAAATCAAAACTAATATACGGTTATAAAACAAATGTATATGTATTTATATTAGTAAGGAAATACACAGGAGAGGCAGGGCCTATGACTCAACAGAGTCCTGTGTATTGGAAAGAAAGATCAGTAAAAGAGACATAGACTAAGTGGAAGGTAGACAAAGAAGTAGATGAGAAATAAGTGCAGATGGTTGAAATAAGGTTAAGAAATTTTCCTTAGGTCTAAACAAATTATCCTTTGTTTGAAGCCTTGAAGGTGGTAAACATGGCTTTTGGGGAATACACTGCATGGGAGCTTGTTCCACTAATTGGAAACCCGGACAAAGAAGAAAGATGAGTACATGATGGTCCTTGAGAAGGGAACTGAAACATTGAAATGGTGGCAGTTAGAACAGTACCTCGTGTTAATGGTTCTGTGTGTACAAATACTGCAATGTTTTCTTAGATACGCTGGGAATGTGCTAGCCCATGTTAGACTAGCATATATAACAGAACTGTGTTAAGTAGTAGTTATCGCGAGATACGAGAAAAATATGGCAAATATTTTTTGAATTTTTTATGTTTTCCCAAATATTTAAGAAAAACATAAAAAACGAGGAAAATATGCCATATTTTTTGAGTATTTCGCGATAACTACTTTATCAATAGGTCTCTATGATATTATATAACACGCTTTGAAAGCGTGACCATGAACGTCATCACAACTCAATGACTTTACGATTACATTATTCTAACATTCGCACGTGTCATATGTTGCACTTTGTTTTTAACCAATAGGAATCCCGGGAATAGTTGCTTTAACCAATCAGAAAAAATATTGAATTTTGCACTCCTTTTTAGCCAATCAAAAAAAATATTGAGTTTTGCACTCCGAAATATGACATATATTTCCTCGTGATTAGCCAATCACGTTACAGATATTCACGCAACCTATTGATAATACAGCTAAAATATATCAGTTTTAAATGTTGATTTTAAGAAGTAATGGGCAAGCTCTATACATTTCAACGCCTGTTTTAATTAATTAATTAAATTATGAGGTCTTATGGAGCCAAGACGTCCCGTCAATAATGACACCTGGGAATTTAGTCGTGGTTTCATACTGTGAATGACTAGTTTCTCAAATTTAAAATTTTGGAAAATTTCTTTTTTATGCTTATGTTTGCGGAATAATATTTCGTTATTTCGTGTTATTTTCATTTAACAAAAGTTTGTTTGCATTGAACCAGTTAACAACCAATATGAGCTTGAGTTCGTATTCTTAAACATTATTTTTTAGCTTTTGTTGGATAAAAGAGATTTGTATCGTCCACAACATAACAAAATTAAGAGAGTTAGACGCCTTATACAGATTGTTAAACATAAATTGGAAAGAGAAGAAGACAAGGAATAGAGCCCTTTGGTATCTCGCAAGTAACTGTTAACAGACCACTATCAAAGTCAACGGCGTGTTGTTCTTTATACATTAAGTAGTTTTTTTGTTACAAAAAAAAAAATGTTGTTGTAGCTTTGTTGTTGAAATCTTTATTTATTTCAGAATATTTATACAGGATATAAAAACTTCAATGCATAATAAGTAAGCACCGCTATCAACGTTTGCCCTGTTATAAAATTTACAAAATAGTTAGAATTAAAATTAGTGAACTATATTAAGTAATAAATCATACAGAATATAAATAAATAAATAATAAATAAATAAATAATAATGTAATTAAAATAAAAATAAAAAGCCAACATTGGAATAACTACTGCCTATAAGGTTATGAAAGTCTGCAGTAGGTATATATCTTTCTATATTATTACGATCTGAATTTTTAATTTTAAAAGTGTAGGTGTTTCTGACGTCATACAAACACCGCTTGCTCAGAAATTGTGTGTTTGCAGTTTACAAACGCGGTAACAAATAGCATGTGGAATTATTCTCAGTCAGGGCATCAGCTGTCACCCATGTCTCTAAACGTATGACGTCAAAAGTATATTTCAAACACTGCAGAAATGATTTTAAACTTTAAATATTGTCTTAAATACTTAGATGTGCGTTCCTTTAAGTACCTGGGACACATTATCAAAAACACTGAAGAGGACCCATCACACTTTTTCAATTTCCGCATATCATCAGTTTTTCAAAAGTGGAACGAGCTCAAGCACATCCTAACTGACCAAAGAATTTTTATGTCAACCCTAGCAAAAATTCTAGAAGCAATGTGTACGTAGTCGTCTCCTGTATAGTGTACAAGTTTGGGAGTTAACTGCGCAAGAACTGAAAAAAATGGAATCTATCTGGTTTAATTTTCTTAGAAAAATGATTGTAAATGGGTTTAAACGCAAAAACGTGCCACCTAAATATTTAAAAGCATTAAAACAATCCAAAAACCGCAGTAAAAAAAAACCCCAGCCCTCTGTACCTAAACCAGATGATTTGGACTGGTCATATGTTTTCAGTAATCAACAGCTAAAAAAAATAACGAAAACGCAGTGTATGAGATATGTTGCTCACGTTACTAGACTCAAAAATAATTCAATTCAGAAACGGTTACTTTTTTCAAGAGACCAAAAAAAATATGCCCGTGACCGCTGGTTAACAATCGAAAAAGAGCTCTCTACGTCAAAAATACAAATACAAACTTTGATGCAAAATAAAAAACAGTTCGCGTCTCTACTAAAAGATATCTTACATTAGAGACACTTTAACTGGCACAAAGTGTCCAATAAAGAATATTGATGATGATGATAAAAACAACATCACCGCAAATAAAGCAACACATTTTAAATTCTCTTGTAATTTTTCAAGGTCAGCACTGGCTGACTTGGCTGACCTCTAAATCCGTCCCTGATGCTGCGCGGTTCTTTATCCTTCGTTATACCCAGCTCGGACATATTTTGATTTCTGAGTTACAGTTGAGTTATTGAGCGGAACTCATTGCGTAATGCAAGCCTAGCTCAAATGGTGGGTTGTCTGGTGAAGCGACTTCGTAGGTGCAAATGGGTGCCCTAAGTACGCCAGGACCTAAACCTTGGGATAAGAAGAGCCACTGTTACATGTGGAGAGTCCCGTAAAAACTCCATTATATTATATTATATTATATTATATCTAGAAGTTCGTTGAAAAATCTGTTAAAAATGTTTCCTGTTAATGTTGTTTAAAAAGCGATTAGTATGCTTTTTAGCTCATCATCATCATCATCATCATCATCATCATCATCATCATCATCATCATCATCATCATCATCATCATCATCATCATCATCATCATCATCATCATCATCATCATCATCATCATCATCATCATCATCATCATCATCATCATCATCATCATCATCATCATCATCATCATCATCATCATCATCATCATCATCATCATCATCATCATCATCATCATCATCATCATCATCATCATCATCATCATCATCATCATCATCATCTGGTCGAGCTTGTTCGGACACGTAGTCTATCACGCCATTCTTTGCGGTCTCGCATCAAAGCTGGTAGATCATCAGGTGTGCATTCCATGTCTCTGCAAAGTTGGTCTATGTAGGTGGTGGCTGGTCAGCTATGTCTGTTCTTGCCATGCCGTCGACCAAAGCAAAAGGTTGCTAGCAAGTTCATGCTCCGCTCTCCAACAGTGATCTGCAAAGCGAATTCTGCGTTCTCTCAAGATTGTTGAGATTGGAGGGATGTTTCCATACAGTTGCATTTTTGTAGGATGAAGTCTCCAAGAAAAATTCAATGCAGCTCTAAGCATTCCAGTGTAGGTTCCGTCAAGTCTGGATTCAAGAGTTTTGGTTAATGTCTATGTAATCGTACCTTACATTAAGACAGCCTCAACTGTAGCTCTAAAAAAACTACGTTTAAGAATGTTTAATAGTTTGGAATTTCATACAGATGCATTTTATTTAAAGTTCCCCACGCTTTTCCAATGCAAATTTTTATGTCTTGTTCTGTGGAGCTTATTTCACTGCCAAGATATTTAAAACTGTTAACAGGTTTGATCTTTTCTCTGGATGTTGTTTGAATTGAGCCTTGTTGGTTGAAAGTCAAAAACTCTGTTTTGGATGCATTCACATACAAGCCCGCATTTTTAGCAGCATTTTCAAGATGATGCAAAAGAGTGAATTCATCTGCGATGGAATCTGCCGTAAGAGCTAGGTCATCCGCGTAGTCTACATCAGTTAGCTTTTTGGGCTATATTGGGATTGGGTTATCGCTCGACTTTCTTTTTAATGATGTTAAACCAAAGTCGTCGTGTTTGTCTAAAGATGATTTTAGTACGTAATCTCAAAGTAATGTTTATCTATTTTTAAAAAGCAGAATTCTTTCTGGAAAGAAAAGGCGACGAAACAAACATTTAAGAAGTGAAGAAAAAAGTGTTTATTTGCTTCTAATAAGTATCATTCTTTCAGTGATTTTTAGAAAAGGCGACACCACCAACTTCTAAAACAAAAAGAGATGTTTATATAAAGTAAATCTGTGTTTTTCTTTTGAAGAAAAGGTGGCACAACTAACTTTTAAGGCAAAAAAAGAGAATAGAAGAAAAAGGTTAGTGTTTATGATTTTTAAAAACTAAAATTTTTTCAGTCGGTTCGAGAATAGGAGACTCAACCAATTTTTAAGAAGAAGAGGGAAGAGACACAACCAACGTTTAAGGAAGAGGTAAAGAAAAGAGAAAGCTAAGTAATTATCTGTTCTTAAATATAGACTCCTCTGTTTTTATTGTTGTGTTGAAAACACCAAGTCATTCCCTATTAAACGATGAGTCTTTAATATTTTTATCCGGCGATAGCGCAATGGTAATGGCGTTCGACTCTTAATCGAAAGGTTCTGAGGTCGATTACTATGTCTCCTGTTGATTTTGTATAAGAAGGGATTAGTGCTCTTTTAGCTAGCTAGCCTTGTTTTGTGTTTGCCAATTTTTATTAAGATTCAGTTCAAAAGGCACCGCAACAAACATTAAAGTAGAAAAGTAAAGATTATCTGTTTTTAAAAAGCAGAATTCTCTCTGTATTGTAGAGAAAAGGCGACGAGACAAACATTTAAGAAGTGAAGAAAAAGGCAAGTGTTTATGTTGTTTAAAAAACTAGAATTCTTTCAGTCTGTTCGAAAATAGGGGACTCAACCAATTTATAAGAAGAAAAGGGAGGAGACACAACCAACGTTTAAGGAAGAGGTAAAGAAAAGAGAAAGCTAAGTAATTATCTGTTCTTAAAGATAAATTCTTCTGATTTCACTATTTTTATTGTTGTGCTTTTAGCACGGTTTATCGATATTTTGTATTGTTACTGTTGTTATTGATGCTCTTTTGCAGCGATTGGAAATTAAAACCGAGCCATTAACAAACAAATTCATGGTGGTTACACAGAAAATTTAACAAAACATTTAAGCAGTAGAAATTTAGCGGAGAATGAACTTAATTTGTACCTTTGCAAGTAGCAATTATAGTGCTTTCAGAATCATGTCCATGTTAATACAACATTCAATTAAAAAACTAAATTGTTTCCTTATTAAAATAGGTATCATCATTGTGTATGAATTTCCTAAAATATTTACATCATTTTTCTTTTCCTATGTTTAAAGCAAAAAAATTATAAAAGTTACAGTAGATTTAGTCGTGTCACAATTGATCCAAGGAAGAAAATCCATTGTTGATATTTGGACTGTTTGAATTTATGCCGCTATAAAATTCTTGCATTTTTATCACGCTTCATTTTTCAATGACTACTTGCCGAATTGATTTTATTAGGAACTGATCTATTTATTAGAAACGCTTTGCAACCAATTACGTTGGAAAAGGAAAAACACATCTTTCATGCGATTCGATTATATAGTTACAAAAAGTGCTAAACTACCTTAAATAAACGTTACAACGTCTTCCCTTGTCATCAATCCAAAGCTGTTGCATCACCCTGCCAAGCTTTCCAAACATTCACACCTGTTTTTACTGCGTTGACGAGCCTTCTACCTCGAAACCGAAACCTCCATGGCCGTGGATCATTCAAAGCGGCTGCATTGAAAAAACAAGTATAATATCACTATTGTTGTCGAAACATTGTTGCGTAATGCTATTTTAACGTATAAAAATTAAGCTTGTATCAACGTAAAGGAAAATTGTGCTTTACACGTACGTTTACGGTCCATGTCCTCCTCAAAGATTTCCGCGACTTCATCTTCATCGTCAGGATCAGTCGATTCGGCCAACAACTCCTTCAAAATAGCTTCTTTTACGATAGCTTCTTCTGCTTCATTATCTGCTTTCGCGTATCGACATTCTAAAAATGAATTGGTAATTAAAAGGTCATCAAACTAAAGTCATTTGCGTTTAATCACCTGTCATGGAAATGACTGCGAACGCAAAGGTAAGTATAGCCAAACACTTCATCATTATCGCTTCTCTCGATGCTACACAAGATGCTTTCTGAAAATCCACGTCTTGATTGGACTATTTATACCCGGTGCTCAGTATGGCGTATACTGCGTTTAGCTTCCGTTTTTAATAGACTTTGGATTAATCCAATTCGCTCCATTCTGACTTGTTATCTTCCTAGGAAGGAGATGGCATATAATACAGGAATAAAAATTATAATATTCGAAATAGATTTAAAAGTTGTTAAAAACAAGACATATTCTAATGAGATTTAGATTACATCAAATTAGTGTTTTAAATTTGCTCATTTAAGTTTCACTTTTGATAGATTTTTAACTTATATACTTTAGTTCGTTATTAGTTCAGAACTTTTCTAACTTGAAACATCCTTCGTAGGCAATTTTTATGTTTATCAGAAACAAAAATTTACCAAATTGAAACCTTTAAAACATGTTTAAAGTGATTACAAAGGAGGTCCGGAGGCCATAATTATTTTGTTTACAGTGATGTCTTATAAGATTTAAAGAAACATATCAAAACTTATGACATTTCTGTAAACACTTTCCTAGGAAGTTAAGCAGCCCTCTGCGTTCTTTAATTCAATTAGTCTTTAAGATTGCCAACAATGTTCAATGTATATTAGAACATTAACCAATTAAGGCAAATATTTTGACGGTTACTTCCAAATTTACCAAATCCTTTAGATGATAAAAAGCAAATTATAATTTTAAAATTAACAAACACAAAGGTTTTTACAAGATAGAGGTAAGTTCATTGGTTTAACCCCTGTACAATAATGAAACAACTGTTAGGTCAGTGTTAAAATTACTTTTCTCTGCACAATTTAAACGCTTGATGGTACAACTTTCTTTTCTTTTTCAAGGTATTTTCCACATAATTAATTAATGATGTATGAGCTACAAGAGAAGAGGAGAAGTTCTTGACAATTGGGAGGAAGACGAAGAAGGTGGAAGAGATAAGAAGGAAATAGACGAAAGAAGAAGAAAGACGAAGTCTCTTTGAATGACGTAAAATTCGTAAATAATTCCGTTTAACAAAAAATACAATAAATATAATAATAATACATTAAGAATAACCAGCGGATTTGTTACACCAACTAAAGTTATAACCTCCTTTGAAAGAATGGAAGTCGTTAAAGAAACAACAACCGATATTATGACAGTGAATATTTTCAGTGCAGATATCTCCACCAATAAAAAATAATAAATGTGGGGACGTTTTCTTGACATCCACACCGCTGAAGCAATCCCAAAAACGGAAAAATTCAAACATTAAATAATTATACCAGCTTTTTGCCAAGGTCACACTTTGCTATCATGTTCCAGATAATCCGCTTTTCATAATCGACCTTGTCGCAATTGATTAAATTGCAAGTGTCTAAGTTACATTTTTAATGGATTATTCAAGATATCAATTGCAAATTCGATCGTTTATGGACTTCAGTTCGTTCCTTTTGTATGCAGTTTAAATACAAATTCAATAAACAAAACGACATCAACTATGTTTGTTTGTTTGTCTATAATTGCGGGAAATCTCCCCATTTTTATCACCGCCAACATTAGCTTCTCTCAATAAACACATCGATTGGTCTAAGATTCGATGCTACATACGGCAGCATTGTAGCTATTGTAAAAATATCAGAAGCCGAATTGTATCAAAAACGGATGGACAAGGCATTATGATGCTAAACTCTTTGATTGAATGTCATTGCGTATTCACCAAAGCTTATTTTGTCCGTCACGAGTTGCTTGCACAAGTCTGGCTTTTTATTTTTTGCTTCTTGATAAAAAATAGCCGGGTGATTAGGAATAAGTTCATTACATATGAGGTTCTAACATCTTCAAATTTAAAGCCATGTTCTGACGTTTTGTAGATTAACAAAACCGACAGTAAATAATTTTTTTCGCAAATCAAACTAGTAATCGCATTTTGGTTAAAGTAGAAAAAAATACTTTCAATTTAAGATTTTTCCGTCGTCATCTTCAAGTAAAAGTTATACAGGTAAAAATAAAGTGGTTTTTTTGAAATCTCCATTTCTTCAATTTCTTAAAGTCTTGTTTTCCAGGCAGTTTTGTCGAGTTAACTCTCTGCATAAAACGCCACTTGCGTTTCTTTTTACTTTCCTATTTTTCTTCAATCATTTCCAGTCTTGATTAAGGCGTATTTTATAAGCTTATACTTTATGAAGATCCTCCGACTAAGCACGCTTCTAATGCTCTCACTGTTGTTTATTTCCTACTTCATTGACATCCTGAGAGCTCTTTCGAACAGTGCATGTTACAGTAACGCTCGTTACATTAGGTTTTTTGCGTTCATAAATTTCCTCCCAATAAAGATATAATTTATTTTTATGATTGAGAGTTTCGCTATAGACTTTTTTTCATCAAAACATCTTTAAGTTACTTCCCCAGCGATGTGAACGTGCGTTACAGATCTTTTTGGAAAATCAAAAATTAACTTTATGATGTTTATTACGTCAAGGGAAGAATAGATAAAGATCGAAAATTTGCATGATTCATTAAGAACATTTATGACTCAAACCACTCTCCAGCTACTGCTATGTATATGACATCAGTTTTTGTGACAGAAAGTGCAAGGCTACAAAAAAATATTCCAGCTTTCAATGTTTAATAAAAACTAAACCAATAAATCCTCTATTGAACAAGGAAATACCAGAAAGACTTTTTGTGACATTGATTGTATCTTGAAGAACATTCGTTCTTCAGAGGGAGTTAACTTTAACTTTTATATTTGTTTTTGTAACTTACCACAAGATTTAAAAATTATTTAGAATGCAATATCCACTTTGGAAAGTAATTTTTACAGTTTAAGTAGCATAAAAAACCTGTGACATCAAATTTCGCACTTTTTCTAAAATGGCTACGATTGTAATTTCAGCGTTATATTGCTATAAAGTATTTATATTTTTATCGATGACTACGTGTCGAATCGATTTTATCAAGAACTAAACTACAACTGGCAATTTGTTGTAGCCAATTAGGTTCGAAAATGAAAAACACATCCCTTGTGCGATTCGATTATATGTTTACAAAAAGTGCCGTGCAACATTAAATAATTGTTTACAACGCCTTTCCTTCAACCATTTAAATCATGGATCGTGGATCATTTAAAGCGGCTGCATTGAAAAAAACACTATTAGTACTATTGTTGGCGAAACAATGTTGTGAAATGTTATTTTAACGTATAAAAATCAAACTTGTATAAACCTAAACCCTGCTTCACACGTACGTTTACGGTCCAGGTACTTCTCGGCGATTTTCACAGCTTCATTTTTTATTTTCAGGATCAGTCAATTCGGCCAACAACTCCTTCAAAATAACTTCTTTTACGATAGCTTCTTCTGCTGCATTATCTGCTTTCGCGTATCGACATTCTAAGAATGAATTGGTAATTAAAAGGTCATCAAATTAAAGTCATTTGCGTTTAATCAACTGTCATGGAAATGACTGCGAACGCAAAGGTAAGTAAAGCCAAACACTTTATCATTATCGCCTCTCTCGATGCTACACAAGATGCTTTCTGAAAACCCACGTCTTTGTTGGACTATTTATACCTGGTGCTCAGTATGGCGTATACTGCGTTTAGCTTCCGTTTTTAATGGACTTTGGATTAAACCAATTCGCTCCTCTATGACTTGTTATCTTCCTAGGAAAGAGATGCCATATAATACAGGAATAAAAATTATAATCTTCAAAATAGATTTAGAAGTTGTTTAGAACAAGACATTCTTCTAATGAGATTTGGATTACATCAAATTAGGGTTTCGAATTTGCTCATTTAAGTTTCACTTTTGATAGATATTGTTTAACTTACGCCAAATACCCTTTTATGAAGGCCAAATTCAAGTTACTCTTTCATTTTACAAGATAAATACTAGATTTACGTTAGCAATTGCTAAAATCAAAACTAATATACGGTTATAAAACAAATGTATATGTATTTATATTAGTAAGGAAATACACAGGAGAGGCAGGGCCTATGACTCAACAGAGTTCTGTGTATTGGAAAGAAAGATCAGTAAAAGAGACATAGACTAAGTGGAAGGTAGACAAAGAAGTAGATGAGAAATAAGTGCAGATGGTTGAAATAAGGTTAAGAAATTTTCCTTAGGTCTAAACAAATTATCCTTTGTTTGAAGCCTTGAAGGTGGTAAACATGGCTTTTGGGGAATACACTGCATGGGAGCTTGTTCCACTAATTGGAAACCCGGACAAAGAAGGAAGATGAGTACATGATGGTCTTTGAGAAGGGAACTGAAACATTGAAATGGTGGCAGTTAGAACAGTACCTCGTGTTAATGGTTCTGTGTGTACAAATACTGCAATGTTTTCTTAGATACGCTGGGAATGTGCTAGCCCATGTTAGATTAGCATATATAACAGAACTGTGTTAAGTAGTAGTTATCGCGAGATACGAGAAAAATATGGCAAATATTTTTTGAATTTTTTATGTTTTCCCAAATATTTAAGAAAAACATAAAAAACGAGGAAAATATGCCATATTTTTTGAGTATTTCGCGATAACTACTTTATCAATAGGTCTCTATGATATTATATAACACGCTTTGAAAGCGTGAACATGAACGTCATCACAACTCAATGACTTTACGATTACATTATTCTAACATTCGCACGTGTCATATTTTGCACTCTGTTTTTAACCAATAGGAATCCCGGGAATAGTTGCTTTAACCAATCAGAAAAAATATTGAATTTTGCACTTCTTTTTAGCCAATCAAGAAAAATATTGAGTTTTGCACTCCGAAATATGACATATATTTCCTCGTGATTAGCCAATCACGTTACAGATATTCACGCAACCTATTGATAATACAGCTAAAATATATCAGTTTTAAATGTTAATTTTTAAGAAATAATGGGCAAGCTCCATACATTTCAACGCCTGTTTTAATTAATTAATTAAATTATGAGGTCTTATGGAGCCAAGACGTCCCGTCAATAATGACACCTGGGAATTTAGTCGTGGTTTCATACTGTGAATGACTAGTTTCTCAAATTTAAAATTTTGGAAAATTTCTTTTTTATGCTTATGTTTGCATAAATATTTCGTTATTTCGTGTTATTTTCATTTAACAAAAGTTTGTTTGCATTGAACCAGTTAACAACCAATATGAACTTGAGTTCGTATTCTTAAACATTATTTTTTAGCTTTTGTTGGATAAAAGAGATTTGTATCGTCCACAACATGACAGAATTAAGAGAGTTAGACGCCTTATACAGATTGTTAAACATAAATTGGAAAGAGAAGAGGACAAGGAATAGAGCCCTTTGGTATCTCGCAAGTAACTGTTAACAGACCACTATCAAAGTCAACGGCGTGTTGTTTTTTATACATTAAGTAGTTTTTTTGTTAAAAAAAAAAAAATGTTGTTGAAATCTTTATTTATTTATTTATATTTATTTCAGAATTTTTATACAGGATATAAAAACTTCAATGCATAATAAGTAAGCACCGCTATCAACGTTTGCCCTGTTATAAAATTTATAAAATAGTTAGAATTAAAATTAGTGAACTATATTAAGTAATAAATCAAACAGAATATAAATAAATAAATAATAAATAAATAATAATGTAATTAAAATAAAAATAAAAAGCCAACATTGGAATAACTACTGCCTATAAGGTTATGAAAGTCTGCAGTAGGTATATATCTTTCTATATTATTACGATCTGAATTTTTAATTTTAAAAGTGTAGGTGTTTCTGACGTCATACAAACACCGCTTGCTCAGAAATTGTGTGTTTGCAGTTTACAAACGCGGTAACAAATAGCATGTGGAATTATTCTCAGTCAGGGCATCAGCTGTCACCCATGTCTCTAAACATATGACGTCAAAAGTATATTTCAAACAATGCAGAAATGATTTTAAACTTTAAATATTGTCTTAAATACTTAGATTTTAACTGAGAAAGCATTCTCGTTTCGAATGCCATTCATTCTTGTTTTTATCTTTTTGAAAGTCATTAATGTAACAATAAGAAGTTGTTTGCTCACAGGAATCGTTAGAAATATTCAAAATCATTCTGAAAGTTTGTAGAAGTCGCGAAAGAGAAAGAGAAAGTAATCGTAGTAAAAGAAAAAAATGCAGGAAATGCAGAGGTCCGCTGTCATCCTCTTCAAATTCTCCAACAACCAATTTGCTGTAAAAATGACTTCTTGAAAAGTGCTTTTCGTACCTTCTGTGTCTATTCACTGTAGTCTACGTTTATATAGACATCCTTTTAATCTCTTTGCTTCTCGTAGTCGTTTGAAATGTTAAAGACTATCCCGTGTCAATGAATCAGCGTGTGTATATGTTTCTAGTGTGACAGTATGATAGCATGTGGAACATTTTTCAAGTTATCAATAATGGGGTGGGCTGCGCGCGTCTGGAGTTTGATCGACATCTAATGAGTGAAAGATATAGGAATTTCTTTTCAAAAAGTTCAAGTTGTCCTGTCCGCCACCGCATTGTTGATGACTATTTTGCTCCCGACATATTCCGTTATTCTTTCTTTCCATGACCGTAATACGTTTCTTTGACACACACCTACAATGCCTTGAGTCAAAAGCCCGTGTGAACCACTAAAGCTGGACAATTACTTGTTTCAGATATTTGGTAATCATGTAAAAGGGCTTTCAAATTTTCCAGGGAAGCCCTCTGATTCACCGCCGTTGACTTCGTCCTCGGACCAGTTTGTTGTCCCTATTTCTAAACTATGGATCCGCTTCTGTTTGCCTAATATATTTAAACTGTACTATAACAGTTATTTAATTTAAATAATCTGAACCGTTTGTCTTTTTGTATACATCTCATACCACATTCGCCGAAATATGTACTGTGCAAAAGTGGCTTCCATACATGAAAATACATATGAACCTCGAAGCGGCAAATTGGGTTTTAAAATGAAGTAATAATTATTACAAAGAAAATGGGTCACGTGATCAGTCCTAACACAAATTAAAGAGACGAAAGAAAATATCTTAATCGATAAACGAAAGTCAGTTTTTAGGGAAGATTCAATTCAACTTGATCTTCGGAAGAATTTCCCTCAAACGACACTTTAAAATAACTGACTGTTTATAGTTCCTTCTTAATAATCATTTCTGAATGTTCTTGCGTCAATTGAATTCATGACGAAAATGGCAAAGCATATTTTGAATAGAAAATCAGAAAATTCGCAGCAATAACGAGACAATTTCCGCTTATTTGCATACAGATTTAGGGAATGCAGGTGTTTCTACTTTACTGTCTATTTCCTCTCAGAAATGTGCACAGTAGTTATTCAGAAACTTAAAAGAAAAACTTTTGTTCGTAAGACCACCACGATGCTATGAGATGCAAGAATGTAGATGTACTTTCATTCTACTGGTGGGAAATAGAGATATGTGTGTTTTAACTATTATTTTAATATATAATAATATAACATTATATGTTTTCAGGTTTTTCAGAGAACCTGTGTTTGCAAATATCTTGCTTGTTTCTTTGCAAATAAATAGTAGTTCAACTCAAAGTAGTCTTCAACAGACAATTTTTGACATGTACTACCATCTTGCTCTGGGAATTATCTTGTACAGTGATCATCATCGCAAATTTGCTGATTTTCCATGTATATACTGGTTATATATACACATGCATAATGTTGGCCTGTGTGACTATTTGTGCATTGGGGCGGATTACACCTAGCACCAGAATGGTTAGACTCAATGCCGTCAAAAAATTATTCACAAAATGATTAATGCGGAATAAAGCTTCAAATTTGTTTCTTCCCATACAGTAACAGAAAAAAGACTCCAAATATGATGTGTACCTTGAGGTAATTTTGAAAATAAACATTAAAATAATTTCTTGTGCTATTGACGGGACAATCTCTTACAGATTAGATATGTATATATAATATATATATTTGTTTGTTCACTGATTACATCAAACATTTCATTGGTAACAAAATCCTTATCAGACTCTCTAGTGATTGATTTCAGGTTCCTTGAATGTTATATACCTCAACCTCTGAATATCTTCAAAATTCACCATTTTAAACATAATCCAATTCATCTTCTTTCTTCCTCTTTTTTGCATGCGTCATCATATTGACCTTTTGCAGGAATATTCACTACCGTAAATGATTGATTAAACGCCCTCTTCCAATTAAACGCCCCCCTCTGTGAAAATTGATTTGGTAATAAACACCTCTTTCGAATAAACGCCCCCCTTTTCTAAAAATTTTAAGAAAAATTGAGTGAATTAAAGAGTGAATTTTAATGGTGAGGTTTCGAATAAACGCTCCTCCCGTAATAGCCATGCAAAGAAGGAGAAAGAAGTAATGTTTATTGTACAACATACAAAACATACAATTTTGAGCTTTGTTTTTTTTCAAAACTCCATTCGAAATTTCTCTTTGATTTCTTGCAGCTTGTCGCATAACACTCTTGCTATTTTTCCATACTCGCACCGAGCGACTTATTTTCCTGGTACTACCAAGCCAATTTCCCGTTTTCTTTTTCCACTTACTTCAATGTTGACAACGTTTGTTTTGGCAGCTTCAAGGAATTGAAAAATTAGCCGCGATAATTCTATTGGAGCATGTCCCACTAAAAATTCATTTTTGTAAACACCAACAGCGTGTTTATCGAAATGTCTTTGTTATCAGGCAAAGCAGACTCGGTAATCCTTTTATCACGAGTTCCGACAAGGAAGTTGTTACGCAAGAATTCAACAAAATAGATGATGATGATACTGTCATTGAAATTTGAGTTTTAACAGTTGTAATATCATTTAACCGTTGTCTGCTTGCATGTGACTCGTAATATCATTTCAGAAAAAAAAGTGGTGTTATCCAAATTTTTGCATTTTGAAATAAACGCCCCTCTTTGTTAAACGCCCCTTTCAAATAAACTCTCCCCTAAAATTTTCAATTTTTAAATAAACGCCCAGGGCGTTTAATCGATCATTTACGGTACACCACAACCATTCTGTCTAAAAATCGTGTCATCTGAATTTCACGTATTTTTATTCATCTAAAGGTAATATACTGAACATACAAAAATAATGCATATAATCTCAATGTATCAGCTACATATTCTCCATGAAAAATCATACAAATATGCATGCAACAATCAAACACTTGCACCAAACTTTCTCCGTCAATCAAACCAGAAAAATGTTTGCCATCATTGTATCAATATAATAAATTGTGCTATCTTTCCAGGTGGTCATATCAATTATTGTCCTCTCAATTTTCAATCTTTAGTTTTGATCTGGCTTTTTCAAACTGGAGAGGCAAAGGATTAGTTGAATGCTCAAACTAGTGACAATCTTCACATAAAAATGGATCTGTTAATGGAACAACCTAGAAACTTATGATGTACATCAAATATAATTTTATTTAGTTTTTAATTATTTTTCAACTTCCATATAAAAAGAGCTTTCTCTTTTGTTTGTTATGAAAATGACCATTATTGATCAGTTTCCTATTTTCTTTCAACGAATATAAGATAATGCCAACTAGCAAAGAATACAGAATTTGCATGCCGTTGACTGTGGAAGAGGTAATATAATATAATTTATTGCAAACGCATTAACTGCATTTAAAAAGACTTTTTTTAAAAGGTGTAATGACCAGATTAAGGATTGATATACTTTATTGCAAACACACTAACTGCATTTAAAAAGACTTTTCTTTAAAAGGTGTAATGACCGGATTAAAAATCGAATTTTGTATTAAATACTGATCTTTCCCTCTCACTGGGGTTGGCGTTTGGAAGGGCATCCAGCTGTAAAAACATCTGCTTCAATGAATTATCAAATGATTAAACCTACACAATTGCGTGGAATATCATTGGTTGAAACCTCATCCAACCCATGCTAGCATGGAAAATAGACGTGAAAAATGTAAATGATGATGATGTATTAAATACTGATATTGATTTGTCGTAGTATCGCATCGGGCAATTGTTTATGGTGAACAAACACATTGATGAGCAAAGTGAGAAAGGGGAAGGCGTTGAAGTGCTCGCCAATGAACCAACTACTGATGCACAACGTGGAGAGGGCCGATATACAGAGAAAAGAGTTTATTTAAATAGGTTTTTTTACTTTAAATGAAATTATTACAGTATACTCCCAATAAGTGGGACCTTCACTAAGTGGGACAGTTTTTCTCGGGCCCTTGCACTTCCTAACCTAATATAGGCATTCGCTTCAGTGGGACATTCGCTAAGTGGGACAGATTTCGTTGGTCCCCTGAGTGTTCCACTTATCGGGAGTATACTGTATATATTTCCCGATTTTTCGTCAACTGTCTGCTCTGAAACAATGTGATAGATGTCAATTCCCATTGAAATTTCATGAAATCTTCATTAAGTCACATAGATATTCTGACTGTATTTTGTAAGAGAATTTTAATTGTAAAGAAGTTGCACTGATGATGGTTTTAACCGAACCTTGTTTTTATTGACGCTACCACACAACAATATTGCACTTCATGTTTTGTTTCTAATGATTTATTTATAAATATTTTTGTAATTGTTATTGGAATTATTATTATTTCTGTTTTTCATAGCAAATTACCGACCTGGATTCAAGCATACATCCCAAAGATCTTTTACGTTACTGAAAAGGCTTGGAACTACTATCCGTACACCATTACAGAATACAATGTAGGTATTTCTGTTGCTAAGGGGATTTCATCTAACTTATTGAAAGATCAAATATCTCAAAATAAACTTTTAGTTTTAAAATTTTTTTAGATTCTGATCTTAAATTTACATCAAAATATGGTACTTTTTCCATAGTAACAATGTTTAAAATGGCTTCTGTGAAATATGTGCTATTGTGTGTTTGAATCAGTATTGGTATTCGTTGTTCGTTGTGGTATTACATATTTAATAATCCTTTGACTTTTCGTTTCCAGTGCTCGTTTTTACCGCGATTTTCAATCGTCGTCAAGACTGGCTATAAAGATGACAATGGATGCACAGAGAACGTAAGAAATTTTCGTTCTGTAAAGTAAAAGTTGCTGGTTTATGGGTCTCCAGATCTCTCTCTCTCTCTCTCTATACATTTAACGTCTATTTTCCATGCTGGCACACGTTAGACAAGTTTACTGATGGCACGCCTCCATCCTACTCTATCCTGCGCCAACCGAGGCTGAATACGTTTCTCAACGAGATCTTTCTTCACAATCTGGCTCCATGTTGTCCGTGGCCTGCCTCTGCCACGCTTACCATCAACAACTAACTTGTCTGTGGCAATAATAAATAAATAAAAATAATACAAAAATAAATAAATTGAAGTGTGCAAAATAACCTTTGTAATAACCTTATGATATGAAATTTTTAAACAAAAATAGTTAAATGGAAAAATAATGGTACTAAATACCATAAATAAAAAAGATTTGTTTTCACGTTTTTATATATATTTACAGGCTCTTGATCTCAACAAAGAAGAACTGGAGTCACGAGAAATCGTTTCCTTGGATATAGCTTATGACGATCTCCCTGAAAAATACTACAAACCAGAAGAAGTTTGTTGTTTTTGTTATGTAAAATGATTGAATTTATTTTGGATCTTCATCTTTATTTGTTGGTTTATTTGTTTGTTTATCTGTCTATATCCCCATAATCAATCCCCACTGAGAGCCGTGAACCTAAGTCAATAACTGAAACTTGAAACTGTAAAAGATGTTGAAAAAAGATTTACAAAAAATTGTCTAAAACAAATATAGTAATTACAGTATTTTTACTTGAAAATTGAAATATTTTTTGATTAATTAATTAATTAATTTTCTTTCTTATATATATTTTATTTTTTATTTATTTATTTTATTTATTGCAAACTGGACTAAACTATATCATTAATTAATTATTAATTAATATTGTTGTCAGGATTGCCGTTATTTTAAATCAAAGAAAACAGAACGAGGACCCTTGCATGAAGGATGGAGGGTAAGACAGCAATACAATAGAACACAATTGCTTTTCGTTATTTGGGAATTTCTTGATTTACACATTTTAATTCACATTCTTGTAGAATTCAATAATGAACATGAAATTGAAAGTTCTATAATGTCTGTATTTTCGTGCAGCTTCACACGAATCCGATCATGTGCTCATACAAGTTGGTTACGGTTGAATTCAATGTTTGGGGTTTGGCTTGGCGAGTCGAAAACTATGTGCAATCGGTAAATCGAATTGAACTAAACTTCAGAGAAATTCTCAGTATAATATGGCTTTTCATTTTCCATATTATTACTAATGAACGCTATTATTATTAAATTCATGACATTGCTATAGAATACAACTTTGCGGTATTCCCCCCCCCCCCCCCCCCCACCTAATAGCGTTTAGTGGCCATCTGGACCAGTCCCACATTTAAAAAACAAACTCTGCATTTCAAACTTGATCAATAAGGAGTGTTGCTGTAAATGGCCATTCTTCTAAACATGGTGGCACCCTCTTTGTTTTGTTGATGTTTTAAGACATTGCGGAGGACAATGTATGACAAATCTGCCACAAACCATTAGTTTTCACAAAAATGAAATTGCTTCTGAATGTTATGTTGAGATTGAGAAATATTCACAAGAAGATATTTGACTGGAGTATTCTTAGAGTTGCTACGGGGCAATCCGTCCTGAGTTTCATGATTAATCAACTTGACTTTTTTTGCTGTTTAGATGCGAAGTCAATGCAAATGTCACTTGTATTTTTTAGGCTTTTTATTTCATCTCTTTCATTCAGACAATACGTGATATTCTGTTGTGTGGCCATCGACAAGCATTTGCATGGATTGACGATTGGTTTGGTAATCATTATTACTTTGCCTCATTATGACTCTCGAAGCCTTAACTTCCTTGTTTACATTGCCTTCTTGTATATTAAAACTTGAGGACGAAAACGTTAACCATTTTAGTTCATGTTGGTGAATCGTTTTAAGTTAAACTGAAATACAAAATATGTTTAAAACTTGAAACCTCTTTTCAAAACATGGTTTTGTGATTTGAATTCTTCTGAATGATCAATCAGTTAAAGCACATATTTGTGAGTTCTTAAAGGAGTAGTCCACTCAAATTTTGCCATATAAACTAACATCAGATTTGAAATCCTCGCCATTGAATTAGTATAAAAAGAATATTTCCTTTCACAAAACTCTTTCATTATTGTGTAAACAATGCCTAAAGATAGTTCTATTTTAATGCTATTTTGGCGTGACCGTTTTGCTGACGTCATAGATGGCGATGTTTGTTTTTAAAAAATAGAAAGCTCGGTGATAAAAGAGCAGAAGAAAAACATAGCAGTAAAAATGTCTGATAGTGAGAATGAATCTGAATATTTTTTTACTGATGAGGACAGTGAAATTTTTTGAATTTGTCATGCTGATTATGTCTTGTTGTTTTGAACTTGTCATGCCGATTATGTCTTCTTGTTTTGAATTTGTCATGCCGGTTATGTCTTCTTGTTTTGAATTTGTCTTGCCGATTATGTCTTGTTGTTTTGAATTTGTCATGCCGATTATGTCTTCTTGTTTTGAATTTGTCATGCCGGTTATGTCTTCTTGCTTTGAATTTGTCATGCCGGTTATGTCTTTTTGTTTTGAATTTGTCATGCCGATTATGTCTTCTTGCTTTGAATTTGTCATGCCGGTTATGTCTTTTTGTTTTGAATTTGTCATGCCGATTATGTCTTCTTGTTTTGAATTTGTCATGCCGATCATGTCTTCTTGTTTTGAATTTGTCATGCCGGTTATGTCTTCTTGTTTTTACACATGTTGGTTTTAATTACACGAGGAATGTTACCGCGATATATTATGAACCGGATAAATATTATTGTTTTTATTTCTAGGATGTGAATGTGTAACCTTTAACGAAGATTTTTCAAAATATATATATATATGTACAATATAGAGCAACAAAAATATAACAAACTAGAATTTATAATACAGTGAATCTTGATCTCTGATTTGCTATAGCAACGTTTTTATCTGGTTTTGGAATTGGTGCAATGTTTTTTGGCGTAGTTTGTATCTCAGGTGTCAGAACGGTTTTATTTTCAACAATGGTCTCCACAGTTTTCTCCACCAAATCAGAAAAAACTTTCAGGCTTTTCTGTTCCATAATTGGTTTCGCAGACCATTTTTTTGTGGCTTTTGAAAAGGTTATGTTGTAACGATTTTTTCCCTTCTTCGTTTTGGCCTGATTCAAATCATGACCCAAATTAAAATCAATAACAGCTAACTGAGTTCGTGAAATCATGCCTTTGAGTGAAAAATGTGTGATTTTGTGGGCCCACTTGTTGATTATTGAGTGATACACCTCTAACACACCAGTGTGAGAAAATTTTGTTAGATGCTCCAAATCCTTTAAAATTGTTTTATCAAAAACGATTGCTTGGAGGGCCTCGAAGGCTTGTGACTTTGGTGATAGTCATGCTTTACTACGCTCGCTTTCTTTCGACAATTGAGGATGGCTGCAGGAATGATACTCAATGTTTCCTGTCCAGCTATGTTTATTTTGGACATGGAAGATTATACTTGTCCATTTCTCTTTCAAAAGCAATTCATCTTCTTTGCATGTAGCGCAAGCCCACCATAAGTGATTACAAATTGATTTCATCCACGGCCGCAACTCCTCGCACGACTTCTTCTTTGACGCATTCAGCAACTTGGTTGTTATAGATTTACTGAAATGCCATAAATCAAATTGATGCTCTATGTTTTCCTTTTCTTCACGCATGTACTTTTTAATTGGTAAATGACGGCCAGTAGTCAAGCGTTTTACGTTCAATTCTTTCCCTTTCACCTCATCTAATACCTTGATCAAACCCGCCTTTTCCATTCGATTTGAAATCCCACCTGTCTCTGTCACCTGCGTCAGTGAAATAGCAATAACCTTTTTTTAAATCTTGATCAAACAAAGAGTATGTTAAATACTTTGCATTATGTCCAGGACTGTCACACCTGCCATCACCACTTAATATAAGATTTTTTTGATGCGAGTTAGAAATAATTATCTCCTGTTCCTTTTGCCATGTTTCATTAGTTATCCCATACATGTACCTCTCATTGATCTTATAGTACCAAGATTTTGAAATCCAATGTCAAGGATCTCAAAATATTTGCTGAGTTTTCGATAAGTACTGTAAAATGTCGTAATCAAGCGCACCCGGTTATAAGCGCACCAAATCCTTACCAAAATTTTATTCCCGTTTATAAGCGCACCCTTAGATAAGCGCGTTTAGGGGAAGGAGATATCGAAAACAATGAAATTGAAAAAATGAAGATTTTGTTTCACTTAAAATACAAGATTTTTTCTCCTTCTTTAATTTTGTTACGGATATAGTTTTTATGAATTTTTGCAGCATATATGTAATATGTACACGGAAGTTCAATTCCTCCTCCAGGAACCCAAGTGCCTTCAGGAGTACGACGCTTTTCACCAGTAATGACTGCTTCTATCCATAAAATTCGCCACTCTTTCATCATTGGATACAAAATCTTGGCCAAAGCTTCTGGCACATTTTTTCGGTTTCTTTTCGTCCTTTGACATAACTTTAATAGCATTGTCGCTGTGATTGTTCTTGTCATCTTGTCAGTTAAGATTATGTTACGAAAATGCGGCACCACTCTTATCAATGAATGTGCCACCTGGAACAACCAGTCGAGTTCAACCATTGGGTGTGGCAATAAACAAGCTATTTAAGATGTACGTGAGAGAACAATTTGAAAAACATTTAAATGAAAACTTATTTGGTACCTTGGCAACAAATTGACAGCAGGTGACAGACGTATTCTAACTACAAAGTGGGTTGCCAACGCTTGGGCGAAAATAAAAGAAAACAAAGATTTGATTGTTAAGTCTTTCTTGAAGTGTGGAATTTCGAACAACCTTGACGGATCGGAAGGCCATCTTGTTAAGATTCGAGGTTTAGAAGACTACATTATGCAAAAACCAGAAAGCGAATTCCACTTTATGAGTGACGAGGATTCAGAATGCTCTGATTCGGATAGTGTTGAGTACGAACAGAGTGATGTTCATTCTGATATTTCTGATGATTCAACAACTGACGAAGATTAAGAGAGGAGAGTTAAAGCATATAGAGCAATTTTACTTTATACTTTATATGAACTTTATTGGGCAATACACATCATTGAAAAAAATTATTCAGTTCTTTTTTCCTTTCACTTTTTTATACTCGATTATAAGCGCACCCGTGGATAAACGCACTCTCAGATACGCGTACCAAAGCCTTACTATCACCGCTGATAAGCGCTGCGCTTGATTACGGCATTTTACGGTATTTGAACTGAAGAGCATAGCCGCAATTTGTTTCAAGTTCATATATGTTCATGGCCGTTTAAACATAAAATTTTTACACATAGGGCCGATCCTTTAACGATGACCTTCCTAATGACAGTAGAAGATGCACAACTGAGACAACACTGTAGAAGTAGATATAAACACGGCCAGAAAACGATAAAAGCACTTTTTTGTGGATTTTCTTCTTCTTCTCCTGGTATTTGTGCGTCCTTTTCAGTTTCAGTTTCATCAGTGGTGTGAAATGATGTATCCAAATCAAACTCTGACTGCGTGTCAGCCTCGCTCGTCTGCGTATTAGTTTCGAATATATCAATGGTCTGTGCAGATCTTTCTACGTTTGTAACTGAAAATGGTATTGTGATATTTGTTTGTGTTGATGCATCCACTGATTCTTTCTCAGTCTGGCATTCTTTAGAATTCGTCAAATGTCTATTTTCTCTGTCCAGTTCTTCCATCTGTTCGTTGATTTCAACAGCAAGAATATATATATAAGTATATAAAAAATTATTGGCTAAAATGATGTGAACGTTTCTTGTCGTTTATCACTGCTCTTTTTTTTTGAGATGGTTTGTTGTACGAAACTATAGTTGGAACAGCGTCTTCAGTGAGGATTCTCTTAGTAGGTAACCCAAGCAACTCATTCTTAAGAAAAAATGAGAGTAAGATTGCTAACTAGCTACTAGTAAACTTAACAAAATAGCTACTAGCAAACTTAACAAAATAGAAACATCTAACTTTTAGTTCTTTTACTTACTTTTAGATCTCTTCGAAAACAATTTTCTTCAAAATGATGATGACAAACCACTATGTTTTCTTCTTTGGGTAAATTTTCTCTCTTTAGCTTTGCTATCCAAATTTTCTTCATATTCTTGTCCTTTGGGAGTTTGTAAAAGCTTAATTTTCTATCGTTTCTCTTACTAGAGCTGTTTGAACAATCAATTGTCGCGCAATGAACCATTTTTGACTTCGATTAAAAAATAATTTGTTTATAACACTTCTATCTTCTCTTTCTTCTCCAGTACTGTTTTAACTTTTTTGTTTTGAACATTCTCTATTCAAACAAATCGCCATATATGACGTCACGCGCCAAGTGTGCAAAAAGAAGAAAAAATACAAAAAGCTCACAATCAGTCAATAGGACCTTTTTTTTTAAAAAAAAAACTTTGTGATCATACAAAACAAATGATGGAGAATTTAATAAAGAAAAGTTATATTTTGAGTGGACTACTCCTTTAAAAATCTTTTTCAGCATATTTATCGTCTTTTTTCTTTTACGTATTTAGAGCGAGCGAGTTACCTTTTTTTGCTTCCAATATTTATCGTGCACTAGATTTAAACACAAATTCCAGACAGTCTACCAGATTTCAATTGCACTACGTTTCAAACTGCCGACTCGAAACTAGCGCTAACTTAGCCCTAACTAGCGAAACTAACTTCGAAAATTGTATATATATATGTAATACATTATATGTATCAATGACAGACAAATCTCAATGTTGCCGGGTAACAAATCTTTTTTTATAAGTCAGCAAAGAAAAAGTTTTAAACTTTGAAACTAAATATATAGTAACTAAGACAAATAATTTTACGATATAATTTATATTATTTATATTTATTTATAATTTATTTCATTTATTTATTTATTTCCCTTATTTCCAATATCACGTTCCATTCCATGTGTTGATAAAAATTGTTATTGTTAATATTTTTCAGATATGACTTTGGATGACGTGCGAGTGTTTGAAGAGGATATACAGAAGAAAACGAATGAGAAAGTTGTTGGTAAATCGTGAATCTGTTGATCATCTCGGAGCAGGTGTTCGCATGTTTGGAGAGATGTCGGGATTTATAGATCGATCTCTGTTTTCTCCACCAACAATCAAATTCTTGTATTTAAAATGGAAATGTTTTTATTATTTATGCTGACATTAAATTTTACCAAAATCAATGTTTTACCATCTAAGCACATACAGCTACACATTTTTAAAAACAGGTAGTAATTTATAAACTTGTTTTTCTCTAATTTTCAGACGAATTGTAATAGATATATTAGCAAACATTTTTTTTTATTTAAATTGTTGACGGTATAATATATAAATGTGAACATTGTTTTTATTTCGAAATATTTACATCATTACATAATTTTTATTGTTTGCATTTTTCAAGTTGTCCTATTTGTAGCCTCTTAGGGTCTCATCATCAGACAATGAATTGACACTGAATAAATTCTTTTTCTTGATACAAACCTATTTTCAGCATAGACGATAATTTTCGTTTACATCAGATCTTGTATAGATTATCGGTGATTCTACTTTGCTAATTGCTATTGCTTCCTTCCCTTCCTTCTCACTCTTTCTGCCAGATGAGTCGCTTCAATCGAATGAATATCAACGAGGGAAAACCCCCAATCGAATGAATATCTCTCTCTTTATATATATATATATATATATATATGAGGGCAAACCCCCAATCATATTTGCTCATATTTACTGCTTGACAAACAAAAGCGAAAGTGAAACTGTTTTCCAAATATTAATGAATGTCTGAAATTTTAAATTAAAATTTTTAATCTTAACAGTTTTTTGAAAATATATATATATCCCGGCTTAATAACTTAACTTTGACTTTAAATGGGCATGCAAGTAATGTAACTACTTTGACCACGCAAGTGTCATCTTTTGAAGCCATCCAATGTTAGCATGAGATAATTGATTTACTGTTGGGTTTATCATCTATTTCTTTTAGTTTGATCAATAAAAAATTCCATGATGACCCGAAAAGAATCAGCAACACACCAAACTCTAAATCCCATGAAATAATTAATTAGACAATTGATTAATATTAACCATATTTAATCAACGTATTTATTTCATTTAGTTTTTAAGTACTGATGGGCGATTTCCACGTCTGCAGAACGCGATGAGTGTTACATCACGAGTTGTCCTGCAGCAATGTCTTTCAGCTAGGTTGATGGTGAAGCCAGCTGGTGGGGATGGCACAGACGCTGAATATGTTGATGTAAGCCATCGTTGCTTTTGTGAGAATGACAATGAAAGGAAAGTGAAAGTGTTCAGCTTCTTTTGTTCTGATCCCTAATATATTATACACAAAACACTGAATGCTAAGCAACCATTACTCAAATAATCATCCATCTCAATACAATGTTTTCGTACAAAGCACCCAATTAAAACACAGTTTTTGTACAAAGCACCCAATCAAAACAAAGGTATTGTACAGAGCGCACAATCAAAACAAAGATTTTTTAATAACCACCCAATCAGTACAATATTTTTGTAAGAAGCACCCAATCAAAACAAAGGTTTTGTAAGAAGCACCCAATCAAAATCTAGAATTATTACCATCGTCTCATCGTTAACAATGCTTTCAGTCAAAATGAGAGTATTCAAACCGATCAAGTGATCTGAACAAATGTAACAATAAATACAGTAACTTTTGTCATGGAAAAAGTTTTTCTTTTATGAATGCTTTGAGGTCATTACTTTGTTTTAGTTTGATATAATTTGTATAGTAATATATTTATAAGTTTGTAAATATGTATATATTTCTTATTTTTGTTAATATATATATATATTACTGAATAGATTGTTAGTGTACATTGTGAAAAAATATGATTGATTGGTTTGGGTTAAATTGGTTTCAAGTTCAGTTTTGAATTCTTTGTTTTTAGATCGGAAGAGGTGTTGTGATTTTTGTTTGTTTTTTAAAAGAAGCCACAAAAGGCTTGGTTTCGAAGTTAGGTAAGGCCACGTTTGTATTACCTGAAAATATGTCCATAGTGGTGTCACACCAAGCACCCTCTTCAGAGACTCAAATGTTTTGTCTGCTAAGGCAGGGGTAGAAATCTTACAAAGGTTTTAAGAAAAATCGAATCGACAAATATTTCTATTTATTGAAAAAGATATTAAATGAAATATTGTTTGTTAGAAATGAATGTAGATTACATATTATTTTTGTGACCACTTCAACTTTTACAGCGAAAGCATTGTTGGAAGTAAAGTTAAGTTATTGCGAAGAACGCCGTAAGAGGCTGTCTATACTGGACCTGCCAGGAAGTGTTCTCATCGTGCCCCAGGTTCAGTAAATTACCAAGCAATGTTTGAAGAACGATTTTTTTGTTGTTTCCATGCTTTTGATTTATCTATCTATCGGCTTAACATCCATTTTCCATGGATGCATTTGGACGCGGTATATTAATGGCCATCTTCCAATCTGATCTAGACTAAAATTTCTCGCAGCAAATCTGTCTTTATTACCTCACTGCCATGTTTTTCTTGGTCTACCTCTAGGTTTTGCACCAGGAACTATCAAGTTTCACACTTCCTTACTCAATTATCATTCTCCATTCTCTCCAAGTTGCCCTCCCAACTCAACCTCCTGATCTGAATAAAATCTTTGATGCTATGAATACCTAGCCTGTTTCTTAGCTCATCCGAACATTTTCTATCTCTCAGGCTCATGTGACATGCTTCATACAACCAACCTTTAATCTGGAACGACAAAACTCTACTAGTTAACAGAGGAAGTAAATTTTCTCCAAGCAGAACCTACCCTACAAATCACACTATTTTTGACTCCCCCTTCACTACCTAACATGTCACTTTTGACCTTTCACCACAGTCTGATGGTTTTGAAATTTGTTCCTGTAATTTTTTAAATAGATAGCCACCTGATACTCCTTATATTCGCTCCACTTAATTTTTTCTAATTGTTCGTATAATTCCCTTGAGACCTCTTTCAAATTCCACTGCCTCCAAATTTCTATATCCTGTAAATGTGTTAGCTTGGCCTTATAAAAAAATTCCTTTGAAATTTATTCATTTTTTGTGATTTTTAAATTTGTTGAAGACATTTTTACCTGTCAACTTTACCCATGTAAATAATAAATAAATAAAATAATTATATCGGGACAAATAGTCCTCCTTCATTCGTTCCCTCAGGGTCCACTCGTTGACTCAGCACTTTTTCTCTCTGGAATTCAACTTGTTTTTAACAAAACAAAAAAGTTTTCAAAAATGATTGATAGTTGTCATGTTTTCCAGGCAACTCTTGGTGGAAAAGTCAAAGGAAAAGTTGTGCAGTAAGTTTACAGTAACAAAAGGTTTTACGGTTTCGTTTTTCCAACATCAAGTTTATAATCAAATTCGATTAATGGAATTGACTACAAAAGTCTTGAAATATAATGAATATAATATATATTTATAAAGATTATTTATAGAAAGTCAGACTTTTTTGCTTTTTATTTTGATAAATTATAATTTGCTAACACAGATCAGATTGGAAAAAAGTTAAAATGGGGGCGTATCTCAACCTACGACCTAGAAAGGTCTGTACTAGCATAGATTGTACGACATCGGAGAAATGCTTTGAATTCATTTCAATTTTCACTGTAAACACTTAATTAAGATTCTGCTCTTCATGTAATTATGGGTTTTTTAATCTTGGAATAAATGTCGATATTAATTCCAATATTTCTATGTATTTTCAATTATTTCTTACATAAATATTTCTTTTTCGTTTCTGGCTAAATTTGTTTTTCCTTTCTTTTTCCTTTCAGTACAGAACTGTACTGGCAAGATTGATCATCTTCAGAGAATTTCTTCAATTTCTTCCGGCTTTTGTTTTCTAGATACCATGGCAACATTGATAAAGATGATGGCGGGATTTTGTATGATCTTTTCATTGATGAGATGAATGTGAGATGTTTATTTGAATTTGAGTTATTTTAGAATTATTGTTATTTATTGTATTATTTTATAAATTTTCGCTTTTAGTTTTGGTTTGAACCAACCGAAGTTGCCTTGGTTATCCAAACTATTACTGCCACATTATTAAGCATATATTTTAAAAATTTGCTGAAGTTGCCTTGGCTATCCAAACTATTACTCCCATATTATTAAGCATATATTTTAAAAATTTACTGAAGTTGCCTTGGTTATCCAAACTATTACTCCCACATTATTAAGCATATAATTTAAAAGCTGAAGTTGCCTTGGTTATCCAAAGATCAAGCATATCATTAAAAGTCTATTTCAACATCATGTCAAGAAAAAATTTGATATATTTTTATATTAGTATTTCCCCCTCAATTTATTTACTTTTTAGAAAGTCTTTAATGAAAGATCAACGAAGCAAGATGATAGCTGCCACGTGAAACATGGTAATGTTAGTTGAAGTCTTTTAGACTTAGAGATAGATAGATATTTTAATGCTGCACATGAAGACGTATAAAATAACCATTGTAAGGTATGGAACAATCTGCTAATAACATCTGTTTGTCTGGTCCCATAGATATGCCGGAACACCAATCAATGCCAAAATAATACACTTAACAGTGGCTCATATCAAAGAATCGGCACAGAAAATGATCTTTTACTATTTTTATCATGAAGCTTTTTATCGATTAATCAAAATTGAATGCCAAGAGCAATGCAAAGGAAGCAACTTGAGAGCAATCATAATTAATTGGGTTTTCTTTTTATCACCAAACTCGCACAGAATTTTGATGCTTTATGCGATCCCTTCTCAATTCTTAATCCGGAAACAAATCCTAGAAACTTCACCAACAACCATACTAAGCATAGAACCGGGGTTGATTTGAGCGCCTCCACTTTAGCGCTTTAGTTATCACCATGATTTATCGTTGTATTTAATTGATTTCCTTTTAAAATTTTGAAAATAAATTTATTAATATATATTTGTCAAAAAATCAAATATCATTTACCATTTTATGAAATTATACTTTTAAGAGAAAATTTTAAAATAATTTTTTAAATTAAATTCTCTGGCTTTCATTTTCAGGTACCTATGGCAACCTGCAAGTGTTGTCAATGGAAACCAACGGGCCTTACACGCATGTCATTGATTTATGAGTTACTATGGTTACGATACTTTGTGTTGTGATTTTCAAAATCACGAAAAAACATTGAAACATGAACTATCAAAAGGAAAATCAGTTGAATAAACAAAGACGGTGTAACAAATATAAATAGAATAAAAAAATAAATATAATAAATAATAGTAAACCAACTAATTGAGACAATTCTTGTGATCTTGCGGTCATTAATCGTCTGGGACTGTTTGTTTACCGTCGATAAATATATGTTATATTGTACTAAATGCATTTGACGTTAACTCTCTATTTAATGCTGAATCAGCAAAAATTAAAGAAAATATTTAATCCATTTGTCTTTCATAAGTTTTAGAGAAATTTTAGAATCTAATTATCAATTTGTTATTTTTATATTTTTATATGGAATGAAATGAAATGATAGGAGAGAAAAAGAGTCTCAGGAAATGAAACACTTATTCAGTCATCATTTCTCATCTTTGTATTACAATGGTTGTTGGATTATCCTGCTTACTCAGCAGTATTTTGGGTGTGTTTGGATGATCCAAAAAGGTCTTAACAGAAGAATGTCTTTAAATTTATTTATGAAAAAAATAACTTTAATTTTATTTCATTGTTGTGGAATTTTCTGTCACTTATGCGGGTATGCGGGTCGTATAACATCTTTGACTTCATGGGCATAAGCATCCATGCCCCTGATGCATAGCTACCACAGAGTTTCTAAATACAAAGTTGGTACCTTCCGTGGGTTAACTCGCCACTGTTTCCCTCTTAATGGGGTTGGCGTTAGGAAGGGCATCCAGCTGTAAAAACATATGCCACAATAAACCATCAAATGATTAAACCTACATAATTGTGGGGAATATCATCTTTTGAAACTGTGCAACCCACTCTGAGTGGAAAAAGTCACGTAAAAACGGATGATGATGATGATGATTCGAGATGGAACTTCAATGTAAGTCAGTGAATCGCCAGGTGTCTAATTGGCTGTTTCAAAGACAAAATGACATTCGGCATCAGAGAACAGAAGACAGCTTTAAATCTTGTTATGTTAGGTTTTGATTATAAATGCTGACACAGCAAACAAAATATGGAAACTGATTGGTTTGTATCATGAAAGAAAAAACAAACTTTTTGATTTTTGCGAGACCGGATAATCGAAGTTCGGATAAATTGGCATAGGATATTTGGGGAAGCAGTGTGCATTTTAGTCCGTAACCATAGCTATATGTTAATTACTTGATGAGTGGAAATTAATTATTAATAAATAAATTAATTATTTATTATAAATTAATTTCCTCTTTTAGAAAGAAATGACAATTAATCAAAAACAACAGTTCGTCAGTGTAACATTTTCCCATGTTTGTCTCGCTCACCCCAGCACGTATAAGGCCGTCATTCGAGTGCTTGATGGAGAATCAGAGACCATTTCCTTTCAAGTGAACTATGAGGGATTGCTGACTCACTGCGAAGAAGTGTTTACCTTGAAACCATGGAAACAGCAAGCCAATGAAGAGACTCAATTTGATTATGTTGAAGCGAATGTCCAAACAGAGAAAGGTGCGATATATTTTTATTTTTTAATGAAATTGCTCAAAACTTGAAGGCCACTTATGTGCAAAGAGCTACAAGAGAAGTTAAGCAGTACCAAGAAATCGATGAACATTTGATTTGAAAAGTTGAAGGTTATAGTCAGAGAGAAAGAATCTGCAAAAATCTTTGAACAACTTACTTGAGTTATTATATATATACTGCATTTAATTTCTCTGTTTTTAAAAATGTATACGCACCAAATACAGGTGGCGGTGGTGGCTGTGATCTATGTTTCACCTATGTAAAGAATAGGGTGCAACCATTCAGTGTAGTGAAGTGGGCACCTCTCCTACCATCGACGCCTGGTTCTTTGGAGTGAGACTACTAGTAACCCTATAAATAAAAACAAAAAAGCAATGAGCACTCTGCTCTTCTTGAAATGAAAAATAAGATGGTCTCCACTTAATATTTATTGTTTCTATAATATATTTTTAAATTAATTTTGTAAATCTAAAGTTTGCGTTGTGATCTTCGCAGCGAAAATCAATGAGTGACCGTTCAGCTAATTGATTGTTTTTAAATAGCAGTTCAAATAATTGTTTTTTTATATATTGAATATAGTTATTTGAGTTAAGAGAGTCAAGAGAATGCTGTCGACTAGAAAGTGTAAGAGAATCTTTGCAAAGGCGTCGGCTTAGATGGTTTGGTCATGTTGAGAGAATGAATGATAATAACTGGGTTAAAAAGTGTAGAGATTTAGTTGTAGATGGTAAGTGTGGCAGAGGCAGGCTACGGACAACATGGAGCCAGGTTGTGAAGAAAGATCTCGTTGAGAAACGTATTCTGCCTGGGTTGACGCAGGATAGAGTAGGATGGAGGCGTGCCATCAGTAAACCCGTCTAGCCCGTGCCAGCATGGAAAATAGACGTTAAATGTATATATAGAGAGAGATTTTATATTTATATTCATGAGATTCTAAGAGACCATTGCTCGAGTATAATACGTATCAGCACTCTAATCCTAACTGATGTTTACCAACCAACCCTGGTTAGATGTTTTCCCGAACACATTCTGAAAGGCTATACATTTTTTTTGAAAAATATAAATAAATAGTTTAATTCTATAAATATATAATTTATTAAAAATCCTTAATTTTCCCTGTTGTATTTTTTTAGTTTAATGTAATTAAGTAATTAAAATGTAGAATTTCTTTTGCTTTTCTTAGATCCCAACTCTCTGCAAGTTACAGTACTGAAGTATCTTGAAAATGGGAACGAGGAGGTTTACTGCAGAGGAGAAATTTCGGTATTTTTTCTTTTGTAGCTGCACCTTTTTAAGAAATAGATAAATGAATCAGATTGAATCACAAGTTTGCACCAACATTTCTAGATCCTGATGTCTAATAGATTTTCCTTGAAACAGGACTTATGTGTTTTGAAATAACTTGCAAACAGAATGTTGAGTTGGTTGCTGAACAATTGCTTAAAAATTTGATGATTTTATCCTAGCTAATGTTTAGAAAGTGTTGCTCGTAAAACAATTATTTTTTATTTTAATATTTTTTATTATATATATATATATTTGTTCTCGATTTTTAATTATTAAAACTAAACAACAAGAAAATATTATAATTTTTGCTTAGACTTAAATTTTTAAATTTTTCTTGATCACATATATTGTAGAAACTAGAAACTTTGTGAAACCCACGATGGACTGAAGTAACAATGATTTGCGTGTTTCAGCTTGAAACTCAACATCCTCTTTTCACGAAGCATGACTTGACCAACGCTCGCAAAGGAATGGTTGGTATGTTCACTTCAACTAAAATAACAAAAGAAAATGTTGGCTGGCTGACTTACTTCAAAGTGTTTGGCCCGGCGGATGAACATGGTAATTTGTTACAATTTGGATCTGATACAATAGAACCATTTTGAGGTAGTAATGTAAAACTTAGGCAATTCCCTTACGGCCATTCCTAACAAAAGGACTTCATAAAATGATTGACAACTCTCAACCTTAACTAACAAACGAAGGACATAAAATGATTGACAACTCAACCTTAACTAACAAAAGGACTTCATAAAATGATTGACAACTCTCCACCTTAACTAACAAACGAAGGACATAAAATGATTGACAACTCAACCTTAACTAACAAAAGAAGTTCATAAAATGATTGACAACTCAACCTTAACTAACAAAAGAAGTTCATAAAATGATTGACAACTCAACCTTAACTAACAAAAGGACTTCATAAAATGATTGACAACTCTCAACCTTAACTAACAAACGAAGGACATAAAATGATTGACAACTCAACCTTAACTAACAAAAGAAGTACATAAAATGATTGACAACTCAACTTTAACTAACAAAAGAATCTCATAAAATGATTGACAACTCAACCTTAACTAACAAAAGAAGTTCATAAAATGATTGACAACTCAACCTTAACTAACAAAAGAAGCTCAGTCATGTTTTCATTTAAAGTTCTGCTTCTTCTTCTTTTACATTTTTTCACGTCTATTTTCAATGCTAGCATATGCCATTTTGCAAATGGTCTATTAGGTATAATCGGGAAAATGTTGCTATCACTTTAAGATTAACATTTAACTAAAAGCCATATCAAAAGTAAAAAGTCTCATGTCCATTTTTGACAAAATGAAATCTACCCATTTATATAAGGAACATGGCAATTCATTGTTGTTTGATGAAATTCAAACTGTTTTTATAACAGAAAAAAATTTGAAGGACTTGTTAGTTTTAATTCAAGTTAATTTTGTTTCATAAACGAAGTGTGATATGCGATTTTAGTGGCACTGATTTATAAGAACAAGGTAAGCATGAGACTTTCTACAGTTGTTTAAAAAGGTTAATACTCACGCCCAATTCTGCCATTAAGTGTAGTCTTATTTTACATGCAGAAAGTAGAACTTGCTCGTAAAACCTTCACATTTTTGAGTGGGAACTTATTGGTGATACCTGAGATTTGTGCAGAATTCCGAGAGATGTTTCTACCATGTAATTTGAAAATTATTTACAAAACAAGGTTTAGCATTGCGATATTCTGAACAAGGCCGCGGTCTGAGCGTTTCATATACGAAGTTGCCTGCGAGACATTGAAGATTTTAAATTAAATAATCATAACTTCATGTGTTTCTGCATGAAGATATCGTTTTAAAATCACTCAAGACTAAAAAAAACTAAATCTAAGTTACAGATGCTTAATCTTGTTTTTATTTTTTCTTAACAAAATATTTAATGACATTATTTGTCTGCAAAAAGAAATAGCTAATCCAATGCGTATTTTGGTATCTTTTTTTGTAGTTGATTCTGATGTTGATAGTGTAAGAGATTTGTTAGTCACGCCAGGGCTTCCGAAGAAATTAGCCGGAAAAGCATTCTTTAACAAAGGAAGTAGTTCAGTCAGAGGGGGAGTAGCCAGTAGCGGGAAGAAAAGTGTAAAATACAGAACAAAGTACAGCAAGGAGGATGTTAAAGAGAAAGCAAGAATATTGCTGCAAAGCAAACACACTTCATCTGGCAAGGCAAGAAAGAACATGAGTATTACTCTTTGATAAATTATATAAATAAATTAATTTATAACTTTATATTAACCTGTTAATCAGTTTTTTAAAAGGCTATTTGTGGAAGTCTGGGAATATTTACAGGTGTTTTCCCGAACGCCTCAAGTCACAAAAGTAAGGAGCAACTTGCTTCAGAAAACGAGCGATGCATTTCGAAAACGGGATCTAATCAAACGTACACCTGTTATGAATGAGAACAAAGAAGAAGGTATCTGTTATTTATAGAACACAAGATTTTATTGTTTTGCCCTAAAATTCTTTGTTATATATTTTTCACAGTTTGTAATACAAAACGTTTCATAACTTTTAAATCTTATTACTGCGGGGTTCCAGGTATAATTTTCTGGCTTCTCAATTCAATTCCTCCACTATTTCAGCATTTCAGCAAAAGCAAATTTAAATAAATGTCATGGAATATTTTTGTCAAAATTAATAAGCGTGGGGGAGTGTAATAGAATTTACGGAACGGAATGAAGTGGAATGGGTGGAAAATTTTCCCCAAATTAATTAGCGGTGGGGGGGGCGTCTATTAGAGACCAGAGAGTTAGGTACTTTAAAGCGAGAACCGCTCGTAGTACGAATGCAACTACCAAAATCCTTCGTGCCAAAATCTGTTTAATTCAATTCCTCCACTATTTCAGCATTTCAGCAAAAGCAAATTTTCTCATTTTATGGATTCTTCAATGAATTTTAGAGTTAAAATGTTTATATTTCAGAACTTGAAATACAGACCTCATCTACTAATTCTGAGGTATGTTGATTTAATACAAACAATAAAAATAACAATAATAATATTATATATACTATATACTATTTTGAAGGCGATACTCCTTACTTCATAAAGTGCTCAATGTAGAAACAGAGCGAATACAGAAGAAAAGAAAACAATAGTTTATTTACTAAACTATATATATATATATATATATAACATCCAATATCCAACATTTCGTAGGATTCATTAGAATGTCATTACTCATTTAATGGCGATGATGAAAGCATTCTGGAAATTACACAACTGCAAACAGCAAGCAAAGTGGATATTTCACCTTCAAATGTTTGTAATTGTTTTACTTGTTTAGAATACTTTTTATTCAAAAATTTTCTTTTCTTTTCAGGATAATGTAGAAAATACAAACCCTGTCCAAATGTTATTGCCAAAGTTTCACCAACTTAGTACCCAGTCTCCGCCACTACATAGTAGCTCTGTTCTTCCTCATGTGCCCATTAAAGAGCCTGAGATGGAAGTCTCGTCTACAGCAAATAATGACGGATTGGTTCTTACTACGCAAGTAAATTTACAATAATTATAATCTTTTTTACTCTAATTTTTCTATTTGGTTGCAAAATTAAATATCTTTTTTTGCTCTAATTAGTTAATTAAATATCTTTTCTTCACCGAGAAATAACTTTTGTACAGGCGCGAAACAATCTTGATGAACATGTAGTTGCCGTGTTGGACCATCAAACTAAAGTAGGATGAAATTCTTCAGTATGTGACCAAAGAATGAAATTTCCAAATATCTTTACAAAGCTGTTTTATGTTGGGTCTTAAAAGTGAAAATTATCCGCTATGGTTTTTTTAGTCAGCTCAAATAATGTAAACAAATCATCAACTTTGAATCTTAGAAGCATGGGACATGGCACAATTGTTCTTTACCACTATTAAAACCACCTTCAACTAACTGCCGTCTTCGGTCCATAACAACAAAATCTGGACATGCAAATGTATAATGTTTGACCTTACACACACTTAATGTGAAAATTACTCATGCAGTAATAGTGGTGTAAGCAATGAACTAAGAACTCCTGGGATCGGTCTATAGATTAGTGGTTTAAGCAGTGAGTTAGGAAATAAGAACTCCTTGGATTGGTCTATAGATTAGTGCTTTAAGCAGTGAGTTGGGAACTAAGAACTCCTTGGATCGGTCTCCTTGGATCGGTCTATAGATTAGTTGTGTAAGTAGTGAATTGAAAACTAAGAGCTCCTTGGATCGGTCCTATAGATTAGTGGTTTAAGCAGTGAGTTAGGAACTAAGAACTCTTGGGATTGGTCTATAGATTAGTGGTTTAAGCAGTGAGTTAGGAAATAAGAACTCCTTGTATCGGTCTATAGATTAGTGCTTTAAGCAGTGAGTTAGGAACTAAGAACTCCTGGGATCGGTCTATAGATTAGTGGTTTAAGCAGTGAGTTAGGAACTAAGAACTCCTGGGATCGGTCTATAGATTAGTGGTTTAAGCAGTGAGTTAGGAACAAAGACCTCCTGGGTGGGAGCCCTTTTGTTTAAATTGCACATGTTAAGAAACAAATTAAAATCTAATAAAATAAATATTGTTAATTGCATGTATATAATACAGTAGTTTGTTTGATGCAAAGATTTATATAATATAATGGACTAATAATAAGAAACAATAATCAACGTTTTGTTCATCTTCTTTTTTCACGGAACGAATTTATATCATTAAAACAAAATAAAGCAATCAAATCGCATCCTTTGGGCGGCCACTGCTTTGCCTTTTCATTTGTTCAATTTGAAATGAAAATGTTGTGTAAATGACACATAAAATTCGTAATTTGTATATTGTAAGAGAACGATGAATGAATAAATGAACGAACTCTTTGCGGTGATCACTGTTTTGCATTTAAATGACTAAAATTAATTTATTCATTTGGTTTAAACATTTTTTGAAATTTTAAAATAAATACAAATATATATATGAAACAAGTAAGATTTATAAATCAGCTGACTACCACCATTGCAGGAGGTCATGCATTATCGCTCGATCATCCGAAAACTCGGTAATGACATCAGAAACCTGAGAGATCATGCTGACAGTTTACGGGTAAGCAAGTCAATTGAATGCCTTGTATTTATAAACTTTATTGCTTTATTTTTTGACGTGTCGAGTTTTATTTCATGTGTTCTGTAGCACGAGAATAGTGAATTGGTGACAAAGTTGCACTTGATGGCATGCTCAAGCGACATCGCTACCAAAGATGCAGTAGGTAGGAGCACTTAGTTCCCAGTACTTTCTGGTACAGTACACCTATCACAGGTTTTACGAAGTATGTATAAAAGCAAATGAACAATCTTTAGAAAACGAACAACGAACAAATGATATTGATTGTGACTTCAATTATCAACTCGTTCTTTTGTGAAATTTTTTTTGCATCAACTTGTTCTTTTATGAAATTTTTTTGCCCCTCTTTGTAGGGTCCAGTCTTCTACTTCCAACCAGAAACTAGTGATAGGTGTTTAAAGTTTATTTTATTATTATTACTATTATTGTTACCAATTATTATTATTTCTTAAATATCTTAAATTATATTTTTCCTCTTTCTGGGGTTGGCGTTAGAAAGGGCATCCAGCCCTTCAATAAACCATCAAATAATTAAACCATGCAAGCATGGATGATGATATATATATATATTAGTAAAAATTTGTAAATGCAAAGAATTCAACTATCAAATATTTTAAATATATTCAAATATCTGGTTGCAGTCGTAAATAATGGAGAGAGGGTATGGATGTTTGTTGTCATCACACCCCGTGAATTGAAATGCTGGAAACCAGTTTTAAGATATATTTCTACGAAAAGTTGACTGAAATGAAACTGAACGAAGCATATTTCCAGATCACTCAAATATGTTGGAAGAAAAGAGCAGCTCAAATTCTTCAAAACAGTTCACCATGTAACAAAGAGATTCTAGATTGTGAATTGATTTACGAAAGTTGGTAGCTCATTATTGACGAAGATGGTTTTCCCACGACTTATCAGTACCAAATAATCAAGTTGGCTCTCCTTCATCGTCGGTCACTGGTAGCTGGTTATTATTTTATCTTAGCTGTGCAAGACACCGGGGTTACAGGAAGTCTAGAGATTAATAAATATAATAATATAATATAATAATAATAATAATAATTTCGCTTCACTAGGTACTGATCCCCATAGAAAATAGACATTACCTTCAGTTCAAGGATTTTGAGCGCGAATGATGAACTTCTGTCTACTGCAACACAAAAAGGGTGATATGTTTAACGTTTGAAAGTCAGAACATGCCATGAATAATTCGTGCAAATTAAAGTGTTTCCATGTTACATAAACACAAAAAGTAACATGTTTATTGTGCAATAATAATAACTAGTTTTAATCCGCCACTCAGACAGAGTGTTCTAGATGGCACAATGCCAATTCAAAATTTGCGAGCCTTTGTCGCTTTGTTGATGAATGCTTGTATGTCAATGCCAAGATTTCCAAGCACTTGTTTCAATAATGAATGTGTTTGTATTTCTACCGCGTTTTGAACATTTATCATCTTGAAAGAAAGGTTTTTTCGTTGTATGATTATTATCAGTTCTAATCAGGTGGGCGGCATAGTTGCTGGGTTTTAATGAATTCTCTAATGGTAGATTCGCCACACGGATTTCTCAAACCAAGATTTTTCTTCCTCTTCCTCTTCTGTCCTGCAACAAGCATGTCATGGCTGGTTTCTGTTTCTTCCATCATTCACTCGCTTAAATCGGGAAATGAATAAAAGTAGAATTTTGTTGATTCACTTGCATCTTCTCTGTTTGTGAGGAAGCAACTCTGGCTGAAAGTTTTCTTGTTTTGCAAAACCAGTGACACATATCTCTGACAGAGTGCGCTGGCGATTTGCTGATTCGTCAACGAGATTTGATATTTGTATGTAATGTCTTGGACGATTATTTCCGTTATTCATTGTTAAGTTTGAAAATTCAGTGGATTTAATCGAGAGCACAAGGATTGCGACATACCACGCTCGAGAGCACAAGGATTGCAACATACCACACCTTTTGAAATTACGCCACGGAAAACTGATTGCGCAATTTCACTGTGTCATCCGAAAAAGAACATCTTTTTTCACCCAGTGACATATGTTGATAGCAGAAAACAAGATGACATAATACAATATAAAAATACTATGAACACCAAAACACTGTAGAGGAAATAAATTTGTTATTTTAACGAAAGTGTTTTTAAGAAACCTCTCAATGTGATTTTAGGGAAGTTGAAGAAGTTATTGGCAAAGGAGCTGACAGAAAAAAACGAATTACGATACAGAGTAAATGAACTACAAAGCACGATAATTCAGGTATATTAAAAACGTTGCGCTGTGGCTCAGTGGATAAAGTTCTTCGGCTCACGAAACCGAACCGCGCCGGTTCGAATCCCATCTCCGGTAAATCTTTATTTCTGAGTTACAGTTGAGTTGTTGAGCGAAACTCGTTGCGTAATGCAAGTCTAGCTTAAATAGGTTAGTTGTCTGGTTGAGCGATTTTCGTAGGCGCAAACGGGCGTCCTAAGTACGCCAGGGCTAACCAACAGGACACACAAGGATAACACTGAAGTGTAAATATCCTGTATAAAAATTCGAAATAATAATAAGGAATTTAAAAATAATTACAATATAAATATCACAGAATTTAAGAACAGGTTTTTTGAATTCTTATTTTGTTAATACTTTTCTTCATTTGTAAATCTTTGTTATATTTGTTTTCCATGTTCGTCTCACATTCACGTCACGTGTTATTTTATTGCTAAGCAACGTATCAACCAATGCACGTCCCCCCTGAATTTTCCCAGAATCCTCTTCTTACGAAAGCTGCTTTGTGATTGATCTCTCCATTCCAGACAAACAAGAATGAATACAACTCGTTGCAGCTGCAGGCGGCCCACAAGGAGCAACAAACAGTTATGCTGACGTTGCAGGTTAATGCTTCATTTAGACTAGTTCTTATTATTGGTTGTCTGCTTGAAGTTATGGCATCATTTGATAAGATGATGTCCAACTTGACTTTAAATGGAACGTTATGACGTGAAATTCTATTCAGAAATGGTGACTATAGGCTGACGAACACCAGGTGCTACTCAGGCTGCACTCACCGTCAACTCCATATAATATATATATATATATATATTTATTAGTATATTTTGGCCTAAAATTGCAAAAATAAATCCCGCAAAAGCACAACAATGAGGCATTTTAAACGAAAACACGAACTTGCAAGTTATATGCTTTTACTTCTTTGATCGTCAAAAGTTTGTTTTTTGCGGTTCTGTACAAAAATCTATGTTGAAGTTCAAGGACAATTATTCAAATGCTTATTATTGTTATTCACTAAAATGTTTTTCTCAAAATCTTACTCCATAATGACGTCAAAACCGCTTTGCGGGCCGCGTGGACTGGACGCTACATAATAAAAACATGTTGAATCGGGAGGTTCGAGAGAAATGGCGGCCATGACAGAAAAGTATTAAACAAAGATATTTTTTTATAATCCTTCATTATTAGACTTCGGTTCATATTTAAAACGATTTTGAAACCAAATATTTTTCGCTTCGGAATCACTTTAAGTTTAACTCATTTGAGATCAGACGTTTTTTGATTTTCCATTGCCACCTTGAAAGGTTTCTGTAGATAAAATTGTTTGTATGACTGGGTTTTATATCATTGTAGTTTTTCTTCCACCCCTTTACAGATACTTTTACGTTTTATAAAATTTATATATTTTTATTTCTATATATTTATTTATATCTGTTGAAGATTTTTCGTAAAAGGTAACAGTACCTTTTTTCCTAAATCTGAGTTTCTTGAAAGTGTACTTGGGAAGCTGAAGAATCGTATTTGCATTTTTTTGTTTGCAGGGCAAACTTGGTAAATACAATCGTCTGAAAGAAACATGTGAAAAGCAGGAGATGGTGAGTGACTATGAGTTAGAAAAAATAAAGACAAGCAACAAAAACTGAATTCACTTATTTGACTCTTGAAGGACGTAAACGCAAGCACCCTTAATTACCGTAAGAGTTTTTGCCAAATTCGCGAAATTAAATACCCGCGAAATATTTTCGAAGGCAACTTTCGCGAGTATTATTTCTAGCGAATAAATCTGTAAAAACGATACATTTTTTTAACTTTAATCTAGATCAACTATAAAAAAATACTGGTTTTCGAAGAAAATTATTATTATTATTATTTAGTCATTATTTTTATTTTAATCTTATCTAATCTCATTTAATAAAAACCAGAACTTGATATTTTTTTTTATTTGAGATATCTTTGGTTGAATTAGTCGATGCTTCAGTCCCTAACAACGCAAAATGTCACCTAAAACTGCTTATTTTTTTCTCATTTTTGTATCAAATATCTACTTTGACTTACTATCTACTATGCTTCTACCGTTCTAATAACCATCATTTGAAACCACAAACAACAGTTTTTCTTATTTTGCACCTGTTTGGCAGGGCGACCTTTTAGATCTGATTCATTTTTAAATTTTAAACTTTGTTGACCTTATTGTAAATTAGTTTTTGTTATATTTTATAGCGAATATTAACTAAAGATATAATATAATATATACTTTAATATACTAAAGATAAGAAAATTTTTCTCAACAAGCGAAAAGGAATGTGGTCTGAATATCATCATAACCTTACGTAATACTTATATCTCTTTCTAACTTTGAGTGAATACGTCAGAATTTCGAGTGAAAACGTCAGAATTTTGAGTGAAAGCGTCAGGAATTCAGAACATTTTTGTCGCGCCCTAGTTTCAATATCTCTTGCATAAATTAACGTATTCTAGCTACTTTGCATATTTTCAGGTAATTGAAGGACTGGAGACTAAGTTGGGTCAGTAGTATTTACCTAAACTCTAATTTGGTTTTTCTAACATGCGAAAATCCGCTTTTCTTCAATAATTTCATTTTGTCTTTTATACTGCATCTTTCCCAAAAAAATTTCCTCTCCAACCATTATGTCTCCTTTTGAGTTGAGGTTGCTTACACTGATGTTGTAAATCTTTTGTCAACTGCGCCAGTGTTAGTAATATATTGTATATTGCACTCATCGGGAGCTATGAGGAGCAGTTTTGCTAGCAGAAAAATAAATAAAGCTTCGTTATAAATTGGACTCATAACTTTGTAAAGTGGAGATCACAACAAACATACACATGCACGCGCGCGCGCGCACACACACAAATATGCGCGCACTAGCATAACGCATTAATATCAACAGGTATCTCTTGCGTAAATGAAACTAATATGGTTTTCTGATCTCTATATTTTATTCTTTCTAAGCCAACATCGCAAACGTTTCGATTACCAGGCTAGATGCCAGTGAACAGGCTAGTGGCACAAAACAGGTATGTACTCGGAATTCTGTAATATTTTCCATTCCGGTCCTGATTTTGGATCCACTAAATTTAAGAGCCATTATGTAATATGTAAATAGTGGAAAATAACAAATGTCATGAAGTTACATTTCGTGCAGATTAAAATGTTTCCATGTTAGAAAGGCATGAAAAAGTAGACTATTGTAATGACGTATGGATTATATCCAATGATATAGAGAAAAAACACTAGATGTCTAACTCGCCGTAAATTAGTGAGGCAAAGCAAATTTTTTCAGTCAAAATGGTGAAATCATGCGCTGCATATGGTTGTTCAAATAGATTCAAAAAAGATTTTAATGTGTCATTTCATAGCTTTCCACTGAAAAATCCAAACCTCTTAAAAGAATGGTTGGTGGCATTGAAAAGGGAAAAATTTGTACCATCAAAGTTTTCCTATTTATGCAGTGAACACTTCCTTGTTGAAGACTACAATAACAACAACAGACAGTTGCATTTAAAACAAGATGCTGTACCATCGATTTTCAGTTTTCCAGAGAGGCTTATCCATTTGCCAACAACTAAAAAAACGTCCTAAAAAACGAAATAATGTCCAAATGCCAATCCATCTACTCCTGAAGTATTATCCCCCAAAAAGGCTAAGCTACGTCGTCAAGTAAAAACCCTTAAACAAAAGCTGAAAAGAAAGGAACAAAAAATTAAAACCCTTGACCACCTAGTTAAAAGTTTGAGGGAGGAAAACATGATCTCCAATGAGATTGGGCAGATTATTGAACAAAACTTTTCTGGTGTAACAAGGGAGCTGATCCTTTCCCAGTTGAAGAACAAGAAAGCCAAGTCACCTCATGGATGATGATATTCGGATGAGATAAAAAAGCTTGCCTTGACATTAAATTTCTATTCGCCAAGAGCATAAAAGTTTTTACAATCATTTCTTGCTCACACAGTTCAATCGCAAATTGGGCATCATCCGTCGACTGTGAACCAGGATTCTTTATTGATGTTTTTAAAGAACTTCAGCGAAAGTCTAGAGAAAATGAACAGTTTCGTGAGTGTGCATTGATGTTTGATGGTGTTTACATCAAGTCTGGTTTAGTTTACAACCACAGCAAAGGTGTCTACGAAGGGTTTGAGACATTTGGTGACAACATAATTGCATCTGAGGAGGAGAAGATTGCAACAGAGGCCCTCGTTATGATATTAGTTGGTTTAAAGGGACACTGGAAATACCCGGTTGGATATGTTCTTTGCAATGGCATCAATTCTGTCAATCTTCATGCCCTGGTCAGAAATTCACTACATCTTTCTGTTGCCCACGCGCTCAATGTACGCAGTGTTACGTGTGATGGTACCAATGCCAACCTTGAGTGCATGAGAATGTTTGGTTGCAAATTGGGCGGTAGTTTGGACGAAATTAACGGCGTATTCAAATACGAAAAGAATGAACATGACCTGATCTTTGTCCCTGATGTATGTCATATGCTCAAGCTTGCCAGAAATTCATTAGCCAACTTGAAGGAGCTAGAAGATGGAAGTGGTAAGATCAAATGGCACCATATTGCGTTGTTGCACAAAATCCAGGAGGATGATGGTTTGAAGTTTGCCAACAAACTGTCAAATGGACACATTCAGTTCAACAGGCACGAAATGAATGTCAAAATAGCTGCCCAAACACTGAGTAGTTCTGTCGCCGATGCTATTCAGTATTTGAAGGATGCCTATCACCCATCGTGTGCTGATTCTGAAGGAACAATCAATTTTGTACGTGTGATAGACCGATTGTTTGACGTTCTGAACAGCCGAAGCCCATATGCAAAGGGTTATAAGAAGCCACTGTATCATAATAATGTTCCACGATGGAAAAAGATCCTTGAAGATTCCATTCAGTATCTTTCTCAATTAAAGGTTAAATCTACGTGTGTGTCAATCCTCAAGCATCGTCGCAAAACCTTTGCATTGGGCCTCATTACTGCTGGACAGGGTGTTCTTCGTTTAGTCCAGCAATTACTCTCTGTTCATTCTTTTCCGTACCTTCTGGCATACAAAATGTCTCAGGATCATCTGGAACTATTGTTCGCATGCATTCGTGGTAAAAATGGTTTCAACAACAACCCAGATATCAGGCAATTCAAGTCCAGCATGAAGAAAATCTTGTTGAGAAATTCCATCATTGCATCAAACAGAGGAAATTGTCTAATGTTTGAAGATCATTCCAATGGCTCGGTATTTTTCTTGAAATGGAATAAACGAAATGCACCACTGTTCAACCAAGAGGAAGATGTAGAGGTTGATGCTGCAGAAATTTCCATCATCAGAGAAAGGTTAAATTCAATCAATGTATCTATGTACCAAGAAGCTATACTTGGTTATATTTCTGGTTTCATAGTTAGAAAGATTGTCCCTAAAATTTCTTGCGTTGAATGTTCCGAAGCACTCACCAAACAACATGCGGAATCATTTGGCCATAATGATCATTGTTACACACGCTGGATGTCTCCGTCTTTGTCATTGATCTCATCCAAAAATAGAGGAGGATTAATTGTGCCGTCAAAGTCAGTTTTGAAGATTGTTGATAAATCAAATAAGCTTTTCCAGCTGTCTATTAATTCAAAATTTAAAGTAAATAAAAACATCATGTTTCATCAGATCTATTCATGCGTGATTGTTGAAAATTTGTTTCCTTAGTTAGAAGAGCATGGCAAAGAGAATGAACCTGTTAATGAAGATGATATGCGCTCTACCCAATTGGTCAAGAATATAATCAAAAAGTTTTTGAAAATTCTCCTATTCGCCTACACAAAACAATATAACAAAGACATCCTCCACAAGTACAGTATTGAAAAGCGCCAACAATCTACAAAGTTAATGCTGTTTAGTGTGATTTAAACTTTATTCTAGTTTTATTTATAGTTTAAATATTTATATATTTGTAATATTTAGAGTTTTATTATGATTTTATTATGAACTCTAGCTAAGACTGTAATTAGTGTTGATTTTGAATCGAAATGTGAAGGATAAAACAAAAATATAAACAGTAAACTCCAAATAAACCACAGTTCCCAACACATTCTAACCAGCCAGCGCTGTTTTTTGCCACTTATTTTTTTGCCTCAACTACTAGGCGATGAAGATAGCTAGTTAGACATCTAGCGTTTTTTCTCTATATCATTGATTATATCTGATTTACTTTTTCTGTTATTTTCACTCTAAAACGGATTTGCTTTGAAATATCTTTTTATATTTATGAATAAAATAAAAACAAATTGTTTAAGAAAACTTTTATAATCTTGATTTAAACAGAAATGCAAGAGAAACTTATCACGTATCATTTTTCGAGTGATTCTTCTTTAGGCGAGTAATTCACTCACTCGAAAACATCTGGCGAGGGAAGCGATAGAAGCTAATGTGAAGGCGATCGACAATCAAATCTGCAAGAACGAAGAATTGCAAGCTTGTTATGCAAAGATTGGACGCTTGGAAGAACAGGTAGCTTTTCATTTTCTTTTCCTTTTTGAAATCATTTAAATGACAAGTGTTTCCACTTTTCCTAATTGTATTTATAGACGCTTTTAACTCTATATGTTACTGTAGATATTTATTTTGGTTATTTTACCAGTTTCTTTTTTTGTTTTTATTTCTCTTGCTTTGTTTATTCAGATTTATCTTTTGTTTTCAAAATGCCTTTGCGCCGTTTTTTTTTATTAACTCCATTACTTATAGCTTGCCTCGCTTACCACGCAACTACAGATCGAGAAATCAAGTAACAGGGTCATCGAGGCAAGAGATTGATTTACGAGTTTTTTAATAGAAATATTTTCAGCTTTTATAATTTTGAATTTCTTGTTCACATTATTTTCTCAACTTCATAAATTTGTATTTTTTTATCGATTAATTCTTTTAAGCAATATATAATGAAAAATGGAGACTTATTAACTCTCATAAATAACACAATCTTTCACTTCCTTAACAAATTCATTTTCTTCAGAAAAAAGCTCAGTATTTCAGTAAAAAATACATCCTTTACAAGTGACTCTATAATTTACGCAACTAAATTCAAACAATTATTTGCTTATTTCCTCTTTTAACCTATTGAAGGTTGATAACATTGGACCGCGCGTACGCGACGCGAAGTTACGGGCCTCTCTCCCGACATCCAATCGAGATGTAAGTGATACTAGTCTTTATGTCTTCATAAATCACACAATAATCGCATTGGGTTAAAGGTCTAGGGACTAGGTAGCGTCTAGTAGACGATTTTTTTTAATGGACGTTAATTGAGTAGTCTGATCGTAAAACCTTTTTAGGGCTTCTCCTGATTTATGTTCTTAGTACTGCGGTAGTTTTATCCAGTTATTTTGAAGTCGTTGAATATTACGGGAGGATGTCTTGATGAAATGTTGTCGAAGAGATGTCTTCCTGAGTGCTCATTGGCTCGTTCTTCAAGTCGAGTTTGCGCGTTGTCACTTTTATGGTGTTGCATGATGGGTCTAGGTGTTGCATGATGGGTCATTCTACCGCATTGTTCCATTTTTGTCTTGTTTAATAACATACCATTTAAAACTTTTAAATCGAAGGTCTTAACGTATTTAAGCTGTATTTACAAAACAATAATTTATAAATAATCAATATTAATGTTCAATTTAACTTATATTTATTTGCAGTATTTCCCCGCGAAAAAGTCACGTGATCAACAATTTATGCGTTATTCTTATAACTCACGCAACCGTTTCTGTTGAATCGACCAATCGGATTTCGCGTGCTATTCAAATCCAACCAATGAAATTGGGAATATGTGTTCATGTTTTGTTTTTTTAATATTTATGTCTGTTACGAAAATGAGTTTTGAAATATATATTGCAAGTATATGATTGAAGTTTTCATGTTACGTGCTATTTTGTACTGGTTAAAGGTACATTGAAACGCATCTATCGCGAATTTTCTAGCAAAATTTTGAGGATTTCATACTACGTGCTATTTTGTACTGGTTAAAGGTACGTTGAATTCTCTATCAAAATTTCTACTTTTCGATATTCTGGTCTGCAAAATACACACTAACAAGAAAATTTCGGACACTAAACAAGTCATTTCTAAAACTTTAGACCATACCCAAAACATCATTATATGTTTAGATTTGTCCGCTTGATTGACATAGTTGACCACCCCTGGCACCCGGACTATTAGGAAAAAATATCAAGTTATCAAGGGACATCTCGGGATTTACTAAAGACAGTTTAAGCTCTTTGTGTATGGGTGTTCTTATTTTAAAAAAGCTAAGAACTTCCAATCTCACATTTGCGCAAACACTTACGTAGTCTGAAAAGCCTAACAATAAGTTAGGACGAATCTCTAAGAAGCCATTCATGGAAGAGATTAAATCTGGTTAGTTGGTTTCTTACGAAGACTCGCGCGTTTGCCTTGTGTGTGTGTTTTTTTTTAACTAAAGCATGTAGACGGAGAGAAAAAGTAACTACAAAAATCATAAAAGGTAAACAAATATATATCTGATAGTAAAATGCTATAAAAACTGGCTTGGACTTAAAGAGTGGCTTGCTAAATTAGAATTTATAATAAATTAATTAGCATTAATACAGAAAATATTTATAATTATTGATTAATATTTGAAGACTAACCATAGATGTGTGTATACTTAAAATCAATTCAAGGTTTCCGCGTTTTTTATATCGCACAGTAAATGCTGACAAATCATAACATTATCAGTTTATAAACGAATGCTAATTGGTGGTTTTTTAAGAACAACTCTTCCATGATTGGTCGGTTACACTGATATTGCAACTGATATACTTCTTTTTCATCTACTATTTGCGTTAGAAAATGCTTCTTTTGAAAACACTTTCTATTATTTGTAAAAGGTTATACAGGACAGCAAACGCTCAAATAAGCCTAGCACTTCCGTGAATTTCATTCAATCAAGCAACTTCTTTCAAACGCTGTTTCATGATAATTACTCTCCTTCGCATATTTATTCATTCAACTTCTGCAAGGCTTTAAAACACACTCGAATCATTATAATCTATGTTGCGATGACAACGCATGTATATAACGCACGCTTTGCAAATTGCGAAAGAGTTTGTTTTTCCACATGCTATAAGTTTCCTTTCGAAAACTTGAGAAAAGAATTAAAGGAAGAGAAAAGAATTTTCGCTAACAATTGTATTCTTAGCGGTGTTTGAATTATTTATAGAATGGTTGTAGAAAAGGTAGCGAACCGCGGAATTTCAAGAAAGTCGAGAAAAATGAAGAACGATAATTTAATGGTAAGATCGAGTAACGCAGAAAAAGTCTTTGTTTTCAAATATAGAAATTTATGATTTAGACAGGTTAGAATGCTAACAACAAGAAGAGAGAGACACGTTTTTTAAATAATCGTCATTTGTTGCCTCTTACGTTTTGTTGTCAAAAAATGCATCTTGTGTCGTAATTTTTTACACACAACGTTTTTTCTAAATTTAATCTGAACAAATACCTGATTAGGTTTTAGCGTCTACAAATGAATTCACGCTTGACTGAAGATAAGATTACTAAAAAGTGGTGTTTGACTTTACCAGTTATCAATAGTGTTTACAGATATTTCTGCGCCGTCAGCAAAACGCAAACCGCTTTTGACCGCTTTTTTCACCACACTGCGTCATTTATAGTTGTTCGTGACAGAAACTTCTTTCAAACCTGACAATGGTTTTTCAGATGACATCAGCGATTTAGATATTTTTTAAATGTCCTCAATTCCAATTGATTTTAAAAATACTCTTATGCTTTCAGGAGAGAAATAAAATTCATCAATTACTGGCAGGCATTTTTTTTATCTCTTTATCAGTTAATAATTAATAGTATAAAAACTTTTAAATAATTGAGCAAATGAAAGAACTAGTAACATTTAACGGATATTTGCTTAAATGTATCTTAATTGTTCTTAAATTCTTCTTTTGAAATGAACCGTATAAATTTAGGACATCATTTGAACGTTTCCGTAACGCTATCGCCATATTTTAAAATCTCCCGTTGAGCGATATGAATAATTGATGTTTTAAACTGACAAATGATCTAAATAGTTGAATTCATTTCGGTTACATCATTCAGAAAGTAAAATTTCGTTTTCGTTTCATTGTATGGTTTTTAATAATGACACGTCATTTCAAAAGCTTTGAAAAGACTCCGCCGATTGAAATCGATCAGTACATTTTCAATGACATATGTAATGAATTTGCTTTTGTTAATAAATAATAAACCATTTAATGACATCCGTTACAACTTCATGTCCAACACTTCTCCAATCTATCACTTTCTACCTGTATACTTTCGACGCTAACATAGCTATAACCCTGCTTCCACAAATGGGCTATTCAATAATGAGATTCCAGTATATAAAAAAGACACGAAAAGTTTTCTTTTATCATTTAACAACTTATCAAATGACAAGACTATCAATCACTTGTCCAGATTGGCTCAAAGTTATTCAGCACAGTGGTTTCACTTTTTGAAGTGATCTCTGAAATATCACGCTGCGTAACGAAAAACAAGAAAAACCATCCGCCCCCTTAGCGTGATGTAATTACTGAATAGCCCCATAGGTCTTCAGCGAATATTCCGTCGGTACTGATGCCGACAGCTGAGACGCATAGCAGCTGACAGTCTGTCCTTGTTTCTTATATTTTTCGTTTCTGATTGGTCAAATCTTCAGTGATTTTTTTCTTCATAAAATCCAGCCCTGAAAAAAGCCAGCCACTCAAAAGACCCGTCCCTACACTATGTGGTACCTAGAATACTCTTAACAAGTTCAGGTTTTGAGCAAGTACAACCCGAACTGCATGTCATTGTTTACAAAGGGTCATTCTGTAGATACTGTTGTTTGTTGTTTTTTAACGAGGCTTCCAGAACGCTCATTAAGCATTACCATGAAGAACTCGAGCCGGAGTTTTAGTGTATTATTTAATTGCTCCCATTTGTGTTACGGTTATTATTGATGAAATACGGCGTTGTTTATTTACAACCGCTCACTAAACAACTTTGTGATAGCATGGTCTCGAAACCAAAACCTTTCGGTTAAGAGCCAAACGTCATTCCCATTGCGCTATTGCCGGATATTACCAAGCGACATTGTGTTGGTTAACCGCGTTAAATATGCAGACGCCCACGAACAGGCCGTCAGAAAAGTCGAAGCGTGACGCATAAAATTCAATAAAAAATGCCACTAGCCCCATATGATTTCGCGAGCGATATAACACTACACAGCGATCAATTTTGTTTTACCAACTTTAAGTGAATAAGTCAAAAGTTCTCCATCGAGGAACTACGTTATATAGATAATAACAATATATTTACTTTCAACGATTGCAAATAAAAATTGCAGTTTATTGTATTTCTGGGCTGCAACTGATACATTAGCTATGGACGTCATTTCCCATCGCTTTCAGGTGGCGGTTCGAGTGCGCCCGATGAGCAATGTCGAAGTGTCGCTCCGATGCACAAAGGTTGCTACGGTGTTACAAGGAAACGTAAGTGCACTTACAAAATTTACATATTTAAAATTTCCTGTAAACCCCAAAACCAAAATAATTAACAACCCCAAAACCACCACAAAATTAATTATATAAATAAGATAAAATACCAATGCACGAAAAATATTTTTTGATTTTTTCGAATGATTTTTTAACAACAAAACCTTTCATATACTTAAATATATTTAACTAAATTCCAAATGAAATTGTGGCAATCGACTAAATTCCAAATGCCATGGTTTTTCTTATTGGTGTGTACATTGTTTTTTGTCTTAATGTTCTACATCATTATTATTGTTCGAAGTGCTAGTTTAAGAGTTATAGTCTAACAGTAGCAATTGCTTTCGGCAGCCGTACAATTATTTTCGTCGACCGCGAAATTGTTTCTCTTACCAGATGGTATGCCTGCAAGATCCGTTCAATGATGAGGATCACACGAGAGCAAACAGATCGCGCGGGAAATCTTACGTGTTTGATTGCGCGTTCGGGCCGGAATCAACACAGGTAAACGTCTCGCTTATCCAATCATTTTTGCCTCTATAAAGAATGTCTTTCTGGTATTCTCTGTTTTATTAAACAAATAAGTTTAATTAAAAATCCCAGTAAGGATGATTGATAAGTTCATTTCTCTATAAAGAATTGTAAAACATTAATTAAGTGGCCTCATGAGAGAAATCGATTTTTACCAATGAAGAAAATATATAATTGTAATCACGTTTAGCTGGACGTCTACAGAAACACAACCGAAAATTTGATCGACTCCGTGCTCCAAGGTTACAACGCCACGATATTCGCCTACGGACCGACAGGTACTATCTATCACTACTATCTATGTAACCTAGCAACTAATCAGCCCATCGCCCTGGGAAGGAAATATCGGTGTCTGAATGTTTGATTATTCAGGCAAGAGTCGATAACAACTAAGTTCTACACTCACACTTCCGCAATTCCACAAAAACCAGGTGTTACGCCCTCATTATAAATTTCGAAAACGTTCCATATTCCAATAAATATATTACCTTTAGTTTATTGTACTATAAATGTTTCAGGGTAGGTAGTTGCCCATTCCCGCCCAAACACCTTGACCTAAATCCAAAGCTATTTGCGATAACACATTCAGAAGCTGCTAAGATAGGATAAATGAAGCAGATATGTAGAAATATAAGCTATCACAACTTCGCGGAGGTTGTCCCATTTTGATTAAGCTCGTATTTACAGAGGAAATCTTGTTTCAATAATTGGCGACGAACGAATGTTTTTCTTTCTTGATAAGAAAACGTTTTCTTTCAGGCGCCGGAAAAACGTTTACTATGCTTGGTACAGAAGCCGAACCCGGGATAATGGTGCTTACACTCAATGGCCTTTATACGCAATTGGATCGCACGAGCGATGACCAAAAGTACACAGTAAAGCTCTCATACCTTGAGGTAATTTATAGCCGAATCCCCATTCGAAATAGCGATTGTTCGAAAATTTGTATTTTGTATATCCGGAAAACAGTAAAACTATTTATTACTGCCCTTCTGAGTAGTAAAACAAAGGCTTAGTAACAGAATCATCAAAAATTTTGTTGGTGCGTCTGTCGTTATGAGACTTGAATCAGGGTCAATATTATCTGAAGCGAATAGTTCCCCAGGAACTAGTAGGTGCCGCGCAGCAGCTTGCAAAGCTTTAAAAGGGCCGTCGCTGTCTTCAACAGCATCAACTTGATTTTCAGCGGTAATCTTTGCTTTCCGGAAGCAGTCAACAATGGTTGCTTTGGTTTCGATGAAACCTCAAGTAACTGTAGTCCGCAAAGGATTGGAATCTTCGGTAAATCTTGACACTGTTCGAAGCGTTGTATCATTAGCCTAACCAAGCGATTTTGTTGTTGTTATGTCGAAAAATATTTGTGCGCAAAAAAAACTTGCGCATGTTCTCTTAAAAATTAAATATTTTTTTTAAATTTTTCACAATACTCATTAAAGCATTAAACATACTAGCAATGAACCCGTCCTACGGACATTAACAATAATACGATAATTGAGGAATTCTGTATGTATGAATGTTACCAATCTATGCCAATCTCCTCCCAAAAAAGTCTATATATGGGTAGTCATGTACATATAGATAATTAATTATACATTTAAATTGAGAAAGAATTTGTTTGGGAAACAAAGTTAGCCATAAAATATTTAATTATTATTATAAATTTTAAACCTACGCAATCGATAAGTGACAACACATCTAATTAATTTATTTAAATAAAAACTGTCAAAAAACCATCCCAGGAGCATCACAATCATACCCTGAAAATTTGGTTCCAATCGGTCCAGTCGTTTGGGCGTGATTGGCGGACAACAAACATACTCAGATTTTTACTCTATTATAGTAGGATCCTTCGAATTAGAAGTTTCAAGAATTCGTAAATTATGGAATCTATCGAATGGAGAATGACAAATGTCACCTTTTCCTGATGAATTTTGAGATGAGAAACTCTAACTAGTTTTCTTTGTCCTTTACAGCTATATAACGAAATGATCCGAGATCTGTTGAATCCATCTTTGAACTACCTCGATTTGAGAGAAGACAGCAAGGGCGTGCAAGTGTCCGGTCTCTCTGAGTACGAAGCACTAACTACATCACAGGTGATGGAAATGCTGTCGCGTGGCAACAAACAACGTATGTGCGAGCCTACCGCAATAAACAAAACGTCGTCAAGATCGCACGCTGTTTTGCAGGTCTGTAGTTTGAGTGAATATCTTAAAGACCATAACTACGGTCTGTAAATTTGAGTAAATTGTAAATTGTAAACTCTCTCTCTCTCTCTCTCTCTCTCTCTCTCTCTCTCTCTCTCTCTCTCTCTCTCTCTCTCTCTCTCTCTCTCTCTCTCTCTGAATTATTCTATACCTGGCAATATGATGAACAAAAGAGCTCTGTAACTTAGGTAACAGTGACACAGAAGAGCAGACTTCGTGGTCTCCATGGCGACGTAAAGACAGGGAAATTGTTTATGATCGATTTGGCTGGATCTGAGAGAGCCGCAAAAACTCAAGTAAAAAATTATAGTTTAGAAATATATTATAATAACATTGACATGTTTAACATGTTTATTTGCAAGAAAATAATGGGATATATACATAGTATTGCGTATCAAATATTTATAATAATATTTTGCAAAAATATAAACATATTTATTAAAGCCATCATCATTCATGGTGTTTTACTGTCACCGATTGACGTCATGTAAAATGTGCACAAAAGACATTTGAAGGTAACAGACTGTCATTTTAAACACTTTGTATCTTTGCGTAGAACACAGGGAAACGACTCATCGAAGGGGCGCATATCAATCGATCGCTGTTGGCGCTTGGCAACTGCATCAACGCCCTAAGTAAGCGGGTTACTTGAACATACGTAATAGTTACACATGGCGAAACATGTAGTGCTTGGGTTTGGCTATATACGTTTAGAATTTACTCGAAATATTTAAACAATTTAAATAAATATTATTTATAAATATTTAACATTTATGCATTATCATTTAATGATATGATATTTATTTGGTTTCAATCAATACATGTTGTTGCATAAAAAAACAAAATCTTTATAAACAAAATTTAATCATTTTTACTCCAGCTGAAAAGGAGGGCAAACGAAGCTATGTGAACTATCGAGACAGCAAATTAACTCGATTACTGAAGGTAACAAAAAAGCAACGAATTCTCCTCGTAGAGTTTCAGTATTTTTTTTCTCAACTCAATTTCTTAGCAAAAACGGTGAAAAAATAACCAAACGTTTTCCGTGCCATTTCACACGAAATATCTTTCAGCAGGTAATATATATAATAAACCATGAAAGTATTAAATTTGTGTTGCGGCAGCCTTTGATGTTTACGGTCGTTATTCTACCAGCTTTTCATACCTCCATGATTAAACTAAGTAAGTAAACACACAAGTCAACTTTGTTTCCCATAATTCCATAATTCCGTCCATTTTCCCATAGTTCACTGCGAATGTAACCTACATTTTCCCAGAATACATTGTAACAATAAATACAATTTTCCCATAATTCACTGCGAATGTAGCCTACATTTTCCCAGAATACATTGTAACAATAAACCCAATTTTCCAAGGATTCACTGGGCGGCAAATGCAAAACCGTCATGATTGCTCACGTGAGCCCAGCCAGCGCGGACTTCGAGGAAACAAGAAACACGCTCACATATGCAAATCGCGCCAAAGGCATAAAAGTGAACGCCAAACAGAACGCGTATAACGTCAACTATCACGTGACTCAGTACCAGTCTATTATTTCCGAGCTGCGCGAGGAAGTGATTCGATTGAAAACGCAGATGGTTAGTAACGAGCATCGAAAGAGCTCAGGTGATTTGGATATAAGCGGCCATTTTCATTATAGCTTTATTTCTTAACCAAGTTGGAAACCAGGGTAGTAATTATAGTTATAGAATAACTAATTCTGAAATAAAATCGGTAAGAAATATTTGTGAAACGAGATGTTTTCGGCAGCCGGGTGTTTTCTAAAACTGATAATACCATACAACTAGAATTCGCCAATCTAAATTGACAAGAATTAGTGCAGGAGCAATAATGGTTCAAGGGTGTACGGGCAAGACAAGTAACGATCAGACGTAAAATTCTGTTTTCGTGAATTTTAAAGTTGATAGTGATCTAAGCATTCTACATAAATTCCACCATTAAAAACAGTTTTTATAACTTCTTCTTCATAAATGAACTGTCGGATACCGTAAAATTGTTCTCGATTTAATATTCCACAACTGCGTCATAATAATATTTCAATTTGTTGCCACTGTGTAAAATACGATGATAAATGTACGTCATTACTCTAATAGCGTTGTCCGTTAGGTCCGAACACCCATCGCTTGCAAAGCGCACAGATCAAAGAGAAACTAAAAGAGGAGTTAAAATTGTGTTTCCAAGAGCAGCTGGATCTTCGGTAAGGGACTGGAAACGACTTTTGTTTTAGCATGGAACGACAGCATCCAAAAGTAAAGAATATCGTACAAAGAAGAGATATTTTTAGCATTTCTTCAAAAACTCTTAAACGTAAAGTGTTGGCAATTTGACTGTTGTTAAGAGACTATATCGAATCTCCCTTTAAACAATACTCTCAATGAAATAAATTTCGCTAATTTCGAATTTTGCTTAAAATTTAATTCCCACAAAAACCATTAGACTACTTTTAGGATAACAATAAAAAAAATGTTCCTAACAAACGAAGTTCATGAAATGATTGACAACTCGACCTTAACTAACAAACGAAGTTCGTAAAATGATTGACAACTCAACCTTAACTAACAAACGAAGTTCATGAAATGATTGACAACTCGACCTTAACTAACAAACGAAGTTCGTAAAATGATTGACAACTCAACCTTAACTAACAAACGAAGTTCGTAAAATGATTGACAACTCAATCTTAACTAACGAAAACCTTGTTTTCATTTAAAAATTTACTATCTCGCAATTGGTCTATTGCAAATGATGTTTCTGCCAATCCCGGTTCAAACAATGTGACGGATCGTGAGGAGGCAAAGGAAAATATGTAACCACTGCAATGATGTTATAGGAAAGAGATTATCGAACTGGAGAACTCATGCATGAAGCATTACGTCGAATATCAAAGACAGTTGCTCATAATTGACGAGTAAGTATTTTTCTAAAAGGGAAAGATATTTAGAGCAAGAAATCGAATCTCAAATCGAATCTGCTACCTTTTAAAATATGAAACTTGAACCATTTAAGATGGGAGAACCAGCAAGTCAGGCGACATATACGGGAGAAGAAACCGAAAAACCCGACGCATCACCACCACCACGCCACATACGCGACCGCGTTCAATCGATACAACCGGCAGCCGAGATTGGAAGAGCCGGCCGACGTCACAATCGCGCGGGAAGAGTTGGAGAACATTAAGAGATACCAGAAAGAGTTGAAAGTACAGAAGACAGCTCTTATTGAGAGGTTGGAAGAACAAAAAAAAGAGAAGTCGTTTCTCGAAGACTCGTGCGCTAGGAAGATCACGAATGAAGAACACAAGGAAATCATCACGACGCTGTGTAAAGTGCACGAATGTCAGATCAAGAACATCGAGTTGGAGTCGTTGGCACTGATGAGAGAGTATCTCATCGAACAAAAAGACCTCTCCAAACAACGCGACCTGATGAGACAGAAGATGGTGCAGGAGATCATAGATCTGCAGAGGAATCTGATTCAAGGTACGCTACATTCGGGTCCTGGACTTTGTAAAAGGTTTAAAAAAGAAATCAAAGACCCAGATAACAATTGAAATTGAAAATCTGACGCTCGCGTTTGTCTTCAATATTCTAGTCAATAGAAGAAGGTGGTAATTTAATTTTTTGACTGAAAGTGGGGGGAGGTTATACATCAATACCAAACTCAAAATTTCGCTAAAGTATTGACACATAAAGCTTGATTAAGAGATAATGTTCCGTAAATTATACAGCTGGATCATTCTTAATGCCTTAATTCTTAATGTTTTATTTAACTCTATCAGCTATGTTACAATTGATTGACTGAAGAAAAATGTCAATGTACCTCTAGGGACATTATAACTGTTGCTAGGGAAATAACACCGTCGTTATGGCAACATGCTGCATTCTTTATTACTATGCAGTGTGTTTTTTCTTACATGATAACATATTATTACTGTATAGTTACTATGGTAACCCTCGCTTAACTCGTTTTACTAAATGTTTGACGGCGAAATAAGGCAAAAGTTTCACTAGTAGCAGTTCAAGAAAATTCACTCAAGAAGCTCTCTCTCTCTGTTTTCACAGAAAACCAAATTCGGTATCCCGTTGATTTGGACGATTTGTACTCGGTTTACCTGCAGGCCCTGGCGAAAGATAATCGAGACGTGGGCACCACTTTAGTGAGTTGTCTGAACAATCGAGACCAGTTCGAAAATATGAATTTTTCTTTTAGAAAAAGGGGATATTTGAATTCAAGTTCTTTATTCCTTTTCCTGTATTTTTATTGTTTTTACCTTTCACATTTCAATAAAATTGTACCGAATTTTGCTTTCAGGTGTCGAAACCATCACAAGGTAAGTAAAGTATATTTACGATCAGTGTCAAATTTGACACGGAATTCCTTGAAACAACGTCATTCTTCATTGGTTATATCCAGGGAATTACCATGGCAACCCTTGCCTTTATCGTGTCTTTTATAAATCGATGCCTGTTTCGTTCTGTTTCTTTTCTTGATAAACGATTTTCTCAAAAACATGAAGTTGTAGCATTATGATAGCAAACAAACACTAGTAGATTTCCTTTCAGTGCCCAGCCTACCTACGTTGGTCCAGCCACAAGATATGACGTCAGCAAGAAGCTCAATGGAGGGCAGCACAATCTCCACACGTTCGCAAAGGAGGAACGCGAAAAAGCCTTGGCTTCCCGAAATCGAAATGTGCAGTCTGGATGCGCGGTAAGTGTGTAAATTACCGAACGTTTATCTGTGTAAATTACCGAACGTTTATCTGTGTAAATTACCGCACGTTTTTCAGTACAAAAGTGACTTTTGTTGTGTTGTTGTTCGATCAAGTTCAACTTGCGATACCTGTTTTCATCACAGAAAGAGGAAATATGTATAGGATCGATGTTCTGTAAAAAGTTCATTTTTAGTCGCGGCAATTCAACCGTTTACATTCCAACGACCTACAGAATCAAAAACAAGAAGCTGTTGTCGCTGCACAAGCACGCAAACAGTATGGAGCGAAGGGAGACGTTTGTCATGTCACGTGACACATTCTCAGACGAGCTGCCGCACAAACCCAATTGTAGCGAGGACGCCGAGTCGAGTGTGACGTCATACGGGGTGGCCCGCCGTCGGCTACACGGGCCCCCCGAACGGAAACGCTCGGCGTCGGCAGATTTCGGCGTCAGGAAAATACCGCCACTGAAAGGCGAACACTCGTATAATGCGAAAGGGAATAACACTGAGAAAGGTAATATTAGCGCTCTCTTTTAAGATTTGACAGTTTAAGGTTTTTAGTGCGATGCAAACCTAATAATGACATCCTAGTTGAGTATTTTCAAAGTTGATTTGGTCTGCAACCATCCTTTTTCAGATGTACGCATGGAAGTATTCGCTCCTGTACGCACCATTTACACTCAAAAACACAGCGATAACAACTTCCGCACCAGACCTCTAGAAACCTCCCTTTACGAAACTCGCAACAAGCACAAAGCATCTTTATACAAACCGAAACTCCACCGCGATAATCTTTCCGTTAATGGGACGACGTTTGCCCCGAAACACGTACTCCCAGGGTTCGCTAGATTGTAAGCAGCAACGTCACACCCCTGCTAAATAAACGTTTTGACGGTTTGCAACATAGTATAAAACATCTTAGTACTCTTTAAATCAACATTTCCAGGATTCGCTAGATTGCAAGGAACACGGTACCCGTTAAATCAACATTCCCAAAGGATTCGCTAGATTTTAAGGAACACAGTGCCCGTTAAATCAACATTTCCGGGATTTGCTAGATTTTAAGGAACACAGTACCCGTTAAATCAACATTTCCAAGATTCGCTAGATTGCAAGGAACACAGTACCCGTTAAATTAACATTTCCGGGATTCGCTAGATTTTAAAGAACACAGTACCCGTTAAATCAACATTTCTAGGATTCGCTGATTGCAAGGAACACAGTACCCGTTAAATCAACATTTCCAGGATTCGCTAGATTGCAAGGAACACAGTACCCGTTAAATTAACATTTCCAGGATTTGCTAGATTGCAAGGAACACAGTACCCGTTAAATCAACATTCCCAAAGGATTCGCTAGATTGTAAGGAACACAGTATCGTTGTTAAATCCTTACGAAACTAATGTGAACGATAACAAAGGAATATTATGTTAGATTTATATTTAGGAACCGACGTTTTCGCACGAAACGAATTTTTTATATAAATGTATAATTAAAAAAAACATTTTCAGCGAGAAAATTTATATTTCTATAAAGGTGCGTTTTTCTTCCATGAAAATTTGAAGAGTCATTATAAATGTCCCTTACATTATGTGGCCACTTGTGTTTGGCGGTTTTAATATGCCCAGTTTTGAATCGACATCTTCGGGCCTCGTTGAATTTGCTTCTGTACTTCATCAGCTGATGGATAATCATTGGCATGTAAACCTTCCTACTTCTATTTACCGTTAAATTCAATGGCTAGAAAAGATTAGTCATATTACTTGGTACAGGAGCCTTTTAAGTTTACATTGTATTTTATTACATATCTTCCTAATAATATTTATCTATCTTTTTACATATATATTATCTTGCTATTGTAAGTTTAAAGTGGAGAGAACCTGTAGAGACATGCAAAAAGACACAAAGTAAAACTACGAATTGTTGATCTTTCCAAGCGGACTAATTTTTGCGCGGTACTTAAATTCGCACATTTTTAGATTATATGCACAAATCTAGATACACTTAAAGTCCTTTGACGGAACGATTACGAACACATTTTTGTTTCTGCTTACAAGGGAACGCAAACGTTTGGGAAAATGAACGAACCGTTAAGCAGTGCGCAATAATGTCAATAATGGGAATTTGACGCCCCACAAATTCAACCAAACTCAGCGTATACCTACAACAGAAAAGCACTAATTTCTAGATTTTAATTAAAGCCTTTTTAAGGCGTTATTTTTAAATGTTAACAAAATGAGGGAGATGGAGGTAAAGAACAAGAAAGGTAACAATCACGAAAAGTAATACGCAATCTTTTCCAAACGAACAAGGCCTTAGGTAAAGCAATTCATTTTATATTCGTGAACTGCAGAGAAAGCCAATATAGCCCGCCTAAATACAACAGTATGTGTTTTAGACAAGATGGTCTAGAAAAGCGATATAAATTTAACCTGTGGCCAATGGTAATGATATAGTTGATAATAGGTCGATGTTAGAATGGACATGAATAAAAGTTAGAAACTTTCACTGGAACGTTTTAAATGTTAAAGCCAAATCATCTTTAAATTTCGTAATCAAACCTATCCATGGCAACAACCGCAACAAACCGACTTGACAATTTGACGTCAAATACGCCAAACATGACGTTAAACATTATAAGTGAAACGTCAAATATTCGACCAATCAAAACATGCCACGCTGGGATATCGCACGTCTATTCCAAGCCAATGAGTTTCATATATTCACTCCGGATTTCTATCCCTCACGCTCTCAAACACACGTGAACTTTCATACAAAGAAACACCCCGTACAAGAAATGGGGCAAAGTGTGACCACTGCTAAGCCCAAATACATACTTCTTAAAGAGGCGATCGCGAAAGCAAATTTAGATGAAATGGTGTTTGGCGTTTCGAGCGTCCAATCGGAAACCACATTGTTTTACTTACCGCGAGAGACGCTATTTTTTTTGCTGAGTCACCTGTCGGTGGAAGATGTCGCCAGCTTTGCAAAGACAAGTCGTCTGTCACGTGACTTAGCTTACAATAACATCTTGTGGAAGCATTTGTGCCGTAACGAGTGGTGGGATCCAGGCTATTTGCACGTCCTCAAGGCTAACCCCAAGATAAGCAACAACCTTCACAGCAACATCTGGCGCGTTCTCTACATAGCCTTACACACTTTGAATCAAATTCCGAGTATAGTTTACTCGACCGACACAATCTTCACACCGCGAACAGTCGAATGCTATCCCACGAAAAGACGAATAAGTTATTCGAGCTCGGTTGGCAACTACACGCTAAAAGGCGTCGACCAAGTGGGGCGAGTAGAATTTACCGTTTTCAATGCCGTATTGCAGCCGTGGCATAAAAAGAGCTACATGGAAATCGAACCCGTGTCTATTTTTACGTTGGCCGAATACGGTCTTCGCATAACCCGAAGTGTGAGAGGTAACCATGGGGGAGCGTTTTTCCATCGCAGAGGTTATTTTCTCAAAACCGATCAAAACAGAAAAGTGAAGACCACATACAGGTACTTCCCCACGGTCAGGTTTCGTTTGTATAAACAAAATGGCGACGTATATTTGCTGTGTCATGATGTGTTCCTGAGGACTGGAACGAGCACAGATTGTTACACCCTCTACCAAATTGTTGCTAACGGCAACGATACCGACGACCAATCAAGCTTCGTTTACGTAGACAGTAGCCAATCGGAAGATAACGTTGAACAGTCGCATTCTTAGTTTGTTTAGTAAAATATGATAGCAAAGCTTGAGAAATTGATACAATAAAGATTTCTATTAAAACGCTGTTAGTTGGTTTGCCGATGATGAAGAAAGCCTCCTGATTCAAAAGCGCCTTGATAGCTTCTTTGATCATTTATACGTCGAGATTTCGAGCGAAATTCATGTGCATGCGTTGTAAGAATAGCTCAAATTGGTTTTGTCTGCTTGAGCGATTTCGACAAATGGGTGCCCTGATTACGTCAGTACGCGACCATGTAAGCCCTTAAGAAGACAATTTCGTAATCAACAAGGTTAAATAGGCAAAGTTTAAAACTTCACCCAATGAGCGACCGATAGAAGGCCACAATAATCATCTGCAAATCAAACGATCATTAACTAGTCTGGGTAGGCGACTAACATAAAAAACCAACAACTATACGAAAACTTCATTTTTTAGTATTATTAGCGACTTTTGAACTCTTTCAACGGGTAGCCATCTTGTTAGGAAACCATACAATAAATATTAGCCTCTTCAATTTAAACCAAAAAATATTTCAAATCAAGAGACAGAAATATTTAATTGATACTATAAATAACTGTAAATAACAAACTCTAATAAAGGGCTTTTTCACAAGATTCGTTAAAAACTTTAAAACAATTTCATGTAATTGACGCGCCAAAGTTGTTTGTAGTAGGAGAGACAAGACATGGGTTATCGTGGCGCGTCAACAGATAAGCATCTGATGTATCGGGCGATCAAGTTGGAAATTTCTTTCCCCTAGAAAAATAATTTGAAATTACGTTCTCGAACCTCTATAACTCTCCTTAACTGGAACAATTTCGCTCGCACGGTGGAAATTTCCTAATAAACTCTCATAAAACCTAACTTTCTTATTACTCGAACGATTTCTGATTCCCCGTGGGTGTTCGAGTTATAGAGTCCACTGTTGTTTCAAATTTTATATACTACTTCATTGTACATGCGCGATTTTCCGCTTCGTCAGCAATTTTTCATATTTTAACAAAATTATACTGCGTCTTACCCGCGGTGTCTCTAGTCTGGTCACCTTCTGCACCATCAGGTTTCCGGTTTTCAAGTCTACAAACAGACGTCCCGAGTCGGTCCGCAGGTGGCGCGTAGAGATGATCTCTGAGTAGGAAAACGAGAGGAGAGTGTCCTGCGAGATGGAAATCCATAGATTCACATGAATGCGTTTTCTTGATAGTCATACATGTATAGTAATATATCCCGATTATGCTCCAAATATATCCCGACTACGCTCCAAAATACCGCACTCACCCGACTGTGTGTAGCCAGCATTTGTACGCCGGTCTTGTTAATGGCTAGAATGCAAGGACCGTCGACCGAGATGTGTTCACAATTCTAAAAGCACAACGGGCGACCTCAGTCCAAAATATCTCCAACAAGCGTAAGTACCAAAGTTAACGGCGAGATTTTAGAGTTCTTACCTGTACGTAAAAGAAAGACGACCCAAAGTAGGCCCATGCTGATATCAATTCTGAAAGGAGAAACGGACAGAGAAGTAATACTCGCAGTTTCATGTTTAAGAGGTTTGTAAAACAAATGGTGGACGTGCAATGCAGTTTACGCAAAGAAAGGTACGCAACCCGTTACGATACAGCGCAGACCTTTATTTTTCCCTAGCTATAGATACAAATTGTATGAAAATGCAACCCAACGAGGTTTTGTCATTTCCATTTCACCGGTCATTGAATGTATAACTGGATTCGTACGGATTTTTATACTTGAAGTTGGAGATGCGATTCAAGGAGAGAATTCTCAAAATTCGAGGATTGAAAAAAAGGGAAGTGAATCTAGGAGACAAGTAGCTTCAAGTTCGTTAATATAATAATACATAAACAGTATACTCCCGATAACTCGAACCACCATGGGAATGAAAATGTTAACGAGTTAACGAATGTTCGAGTTATCGAGTGATTTTTATAAGTAGGTATAGGGATTGCAAAACAATTCGAGTTAACGCGAGTTCGAGTTATCCGGTGTTCGAGTTACCGGGAATATACTGTATATATATATATATAGGCAAAAAGTTGATAAAGGTCCCATGTTAACCTGGTTCTGAAAAAAATAAATAAATAAATAAAGTTGAAAGAAATAGCGAATCGAAAATGGTCGTGATCTCACTCACCCAGAAATTTTGTCCTTGCGTTGATGACAGTGAAGTGACGTATGAGGCGGTAGTGGTCTTGAACTGTATGCAACCATTGGGCGGGAGAGAGGAAATTAAATACGAGCGGAGGGATCAAAGACGGAATTTCCTCCCTATAACGAAACACACGAAACACGATGCAGTCATTAGGTAAGAAGATACACAATTCGTGCGTATTGAAGTATTTCTATGCTACACAAGCACGAAAAGGTTCAGTTTTTTCTAAAGAAAAATAGGTTAAAAATCAACTCCACGCCATCTACTTTTTCGTGCATTTCCAACATGGAATCTTTTTAGTGTGCACAAAACTTAGTTCTACTTCCAAAATTGTTATTTTTTAGAACAGATTTCGCTTAAATATTTTGTTAATAATTTTATTGCAAAGATTAGAGGGAAGATGGAATTTACTAGAAGTTATGGTTTAATTATAAAAAAAGTTCGCATATTAAAAATTTTTCTCATTTTCTTTGTTTTTTTTTGTCTATATTTCGTAGACATGCGTAGGAGCTTAGAAACCAACAGAGCGGCAAACTCCTTTCTTTTGTGGTTTCAACGAGGTATAAAGTGCTGCACTTTGACAAATGCAAACCTTCCACCTTCCACCTTTCATAATTTTTATGAAGGTGTAAATTTTATTATTGGTACCAAGCGAAGAATTATATAATATGACATTAAACATTAAAATGCAACTCTTATTTTCTTCCATAATTGAGACAAACTATGAATGTTTTAATAAAAATAAACATAATTGCAATTTTATCAAATTCCCAAATACCATATTTAAAAAATTTACGCTTTCCTAAATCTGAACCCCCGTCTTGCGCGATCCCTATGCATGTATAAAAGATGCGACTTACACAGATAGCCCAGCATGGTTGTTTTTGACTCGATGTTGTAGTGCCGCCAGTAAAGATATCTCATTTTGCGTCTGGAATAACCAAGACAAACGCAATTTTCGTTTGAAATGTGTTTTATGAATGGAATTCTGAAAGTGGCCACACTCACCTGCTGATCTCGTATATGACTTGCTCTGTTCCCTTTGAAGTGAAGAACGTAACCATTCATAACGTCGGGAAGAACCTATAAAATTTCATATTTATATTTATTTCAACTACTTTTAATATATATATATATATTTCTGTAAAAACAGTGAACCAATAAAAAGGCACAAATTGTCGATGGCTGGTCGTTGATTGGTCAAACGAACAATTGAGTAATACACGTGCTCGGTACAATACATTGAAAATATCGAGAAATTCACAAAACACTTGAATTCGCACGCCTTCCTTTTGTTACAAAATAACTCAGTGCGAACGTGAGATATTACTATTTTCGTGCAATCTCTTTGCGTACGCAATAAATTACGGTATAATTCATGACAAGCGATCGATTAAAAGGAAAAACTGTTCCAATATTCAGAGTGATTTATTGACTTTCACCAATTGAATATTTTTTTTCATGGTGGCTACTTTTTAAATTACTTTGTCAAGTATTAGGTATGTCTCCTTGTTACTATAAATCTTCATTAATATTTTTGTATTGGGTTAATTTCTTTGTTTATTTAAGGTAAATGTTCCGTTATTTATACCAATTATATTTTATATGGTTTATATTACTGTAGTTGACAAATAAATGAATAAATAAAAATTACAGACAGTAAATTGAATACATATTGGGAGAGCACACCTGATTATAGATGACCTCGGTGAATAGATGGTTACCGAAACGCATGGTTTGGTACCATATCACCTTTCTGAAGGTCACCGCGAACTTCATGCTCTCGCGCTCGATCTGCGCGAACGCGTCAAACACGTAATCAGTCTCCTGCACGGGAACCAAGAGTTGCTCTAAAAATGACGAGAAATATACGAGAGCGCGCGCGAGACGAGTGTATTACCAAGGGTTTCTATCTAAAGTTTTGGGCGCGTTCTAACTTTTCGAACATTTTTTTTTTAACTTTAGTTTTTCAATCCAAATCTAATCTCACTTTTACATTTTCGATTTTGTAAGTTTAACTTACTGCAGGACCCACGAAAGAACAGAATTTTGTTAATATTTGTAAATATTTTACAACATTTTGAATGGTTTTATCCCGTACATAAATATTCGTTAATAAATAAACATAATCGTCCCTCAGAAAAATGACGAGAAATACGCGAGAGCGCGCGCAAGTGTCTCACGCTTGAGAGTCGCGTGAAGCGATCACTTACGTTCATTGAAGAAAATGTAGAGCCCATACTCTTCGTGCTCTTCTTCCGAATGTAATCCCATCTCCTGGCATATATCTTTCACCAGGTCGTACGCGGTCTGGAAATAAGTAATCGCATCACTTATTGACGTTCCCGGATGTATATACATGAATAGAAATCAAGGTAAGCGAAAGAATGAAACAATAGACACATGAAATGTACAAGAAACTTTTTAAACAGAAGTACCTAAGGATGGAATATAATCGAGTGGATGAAGAGATAAAAAATCAAATAATCAGTAAATAAACAGTTTATCCTGTATTAATAATAAATATTTAAAAATAATAAATATTTAATAATAATAATAATAATTGTAATCAAAGTACATCATCAGGTGCATAAAAAAATATGTTTTTAAAAAACAAGGTAAGCGAAAAGACGTACGAAAAGCTTTGTGCTATTTTAATTGAGAAAATAAATATATTGTTTTAAAGAAAACTTTATATATATATTTAATGTATACATTTTATAACTGAGGAACCATCCTGTAAAAGTATTCGTTTTAAGAAACGTAAAACGTGCAAAAGGCATGGTCAAACTCACTAAATAAACTTACGGTACTGGTCTGCACTTTGCACAGTTTTTGTATGGAGCCAGGCAGTTCAACGATTTGATGTTTCGCATGCTTCCCTTGCTAATAAGAAAAACTCGATAAGTCAACTGATTTGCCTCGTTTACACAGACAAACTAACCATAAACATGAAGAGCTCGCTTTCGCTGGGCATCTGCTTGCGACCACCGTACTTGAATGAGCGAGACAAATTCAATTCGCAAATGTTTGCAGCCGCTAGAAATGCAGAGGGGTCTATATAATAATAACTTTCCATTTCCTACTTTTTCACACTTACCGCATTGAAACATGAGAGCAAAACCTTACAAACGCTAAAATCAAAATTGACCACGAATAATCCAAATTAGGCAAATAAATGTGCAATTTTTTATTCTCTTATTATCCATGTCTTATTTATTTATTATTTATATATACACTATATATTTTTATTACATAAAAAGAAAGAAAAAAATTAGTTTTCATGGTGTTTATATGTCTAGTTATTCAAAAATGATTCCTTATACAGAAAGTTTGTAATATTTATAGAGTGGAATATATTTATATTACATTTTTATTAGTTATTATTATAAGGATAATACATTATAACAATATATATAAATATTAATAATAATATAATATATAAAAATAAACATAAATAAATATAATCAATATCAATAAATATGCTATCATCAATATGCGTCCTCTCATTAGGAAAGAAATTAGTAATTAGTATGACGATAATTAGTAAGCAATATTTTCAATGTTTTATTTAGTGAATATTTATACTTCCAAACTTCATTACTCGAGATATTAACATCAAATATCACACCACGCAACGATTTGAATTGAATGAGCGAGTCTAACTTTGACTCGCTGATCTCAAGTCCATAATTACAAGTTGTAAAGTCATTCAACTCTTTGATTAACATGTTTTCATGCGATCACCATAACAAGGCACATATATATTGTGTTTGAGTTACCGTAAAGATTCGAATAAGCGCCCTGGGCGGTTATTAACTTTATTGATTTTTACCCTGGGCGCTTATTAAATGTTTCTGTACATGTCAAAGTTACTGGAGCCCGAAAACGTGAAGTTGGTCTTATAGTACCAGGGAGGTACTCGGCGAGAACAAAAAATCCACGAACTGCAAGGATTGTAGATGAAGAGTTACAAAAGAAGAAGGGAATGTTTTTATCCCTTCAGCTCAAGCATAAAAAGAAAGGGATTAAAAGCACGAACTACTATTATCACAACGCTGTCATTATTTTCTCTAATCATAAACCCATTTATTTCAAATAAGCGCCCATTCTGCATGGTGTTCATAGCTATTTTCAAAATTTTACATTTTACCCTGGGTGCTAATTCGAGAGGAGAGGTGAAAGGAAGATGGGTGCTTATTCGAATCTTTACGGTACTTCTTTTCTCTTTTATAATTAAAACTTCAAGGTTTCTTTGCCTAGTTTTACTATTTATATATTATAAACCGTGTTTAAAAAACTAAAAAACGAAATTTTGACTGTATATATACGTTAGTTTATGTAATTTATTATTCATTTTATTTAGTTTATTTATGTGTTTTTTTATACATATTGTTGATTAGAAAATTCGATTGAATGATAGCAACACCAAGCATAGCTTACTATGGAAGTCTCTTTTGGGATCGCCAGCGCTGTGGAAGTACTTGTTCAGGAAAGGGCGTAACAGCTCCGAGCAATCGAAATAAGCTGTGCATAACATCAGAAGTTTCCAGCCTCTACTGCAGCTCTCCCTGAATTTCATAACATACATACACATCCATATAATGATAGCAACTTAATATATTTACAGTGGACTCTCGATAACTCAAACACCCACGGGGAATCAGAAATCGTTTGAGTTAAGGAGAGTTAGTTTTTATGAGAGTTTATTAGGAAATTTCCACCGTGCCAGCGAAATTGTTCGAGTTAAGGAGTCCACTGTATATATATATAGAAATATTATATTATATAACAAAAATCTAAACCTTCCATCTGTTGACCACAAAAGAAAAATCCAGCGTGAAAAATCTCCTGATTTTATAACGCTAGTATTTTCTTTGCATCAATTGCACACTGACCGTGTTGACGTCACTATTCCGTAAAATACCAACCTGTTATCGCTTTTGTTGTTGGTGGTCTGTTTGGCGAGCTGGCAGAATATCTCATCTCGCATGTCCAGTACCTCAATGCCAGTCTAAAAATTCACTTCTTGAAAGTAACTATCGACTTCTTTTGAATTATTATAAATTCCAGCTAAAAATTTGTTAATAAATATACATAATAAATATAAAAAAAATAATCTGAAATCCACCTTTAAAATTGTTGATATCAATTCCGCGTTGGTTTCTTGTTTATCACGTTTTAAATCGCCCATGAAACGCATGACAACTAAAACACACACAATGAGAGATCATTTTGACAGTCACTGCTAATCCATTAGACCTCGACTCGCCAATTCTAATAACACAATCAAGTTCAACATGCTCCGTTCAACACAAGTTTCATCAAAAAGAGGCTGCGCACACCCCCCCCCCCCCCCCCACACTGTTATTAAATGTACTCCATTGATTTTCCATCAAAGTTATAAGAAGCTCGCAAAACGAATCGTATGTATACATATATGGAAAAAGTGCATGTTATGTTTTGCTTCTGCAAAAGTGACCGGATAAGGGATAGTATTGAAAATGAATTCGAGGGGAGAATTGAACTCAGAGAGAAAAGGATTCCATACACAATGGCGTTCTCGTTTCGTAAAGATAGAATGCTACTGAAAAATCAGGTTCTTTTTCAACAAAACAACTACTGAAATGCTGAGAGTTACTAGAAAGAAAAAAAAAACGAGTGGAAATGAAGACTTAATGCAAACTTCACTGAATGTCCAATGAAAACTCATCGAATGAATACGGACATACAGAAAACATTCAACAATGAACTTAAATTCTCCTAACCTTTGAAAATGTCAGCAGCTTGTCTGCTTGTGCTCTTGTTGTTGAAGTTGATAAGAGAGCCGCTGATTGGTTCCTGCAAATAAATTTCTTAATTATTCTAATTTATGTCGTTTTTAAGATTTTTAAAATATGGATACTTTTAAAATCATGTGACAAGACAAGACTCTTATACCAAAAATACACTGCATCCCTCACCTTGCCGAATACAACGAGGCTGGAGACATAGTTCCATGCCCATTCGTCGTCTTTTGCCGAGAGATTCTTACGAATGGAGTCCAGTTTTCCCGCCTCCGACAGCCTGGAGTAATGTAGTAACCATGGCAATAAATCATTTTTTGGCGGCTTATTTAAAAGTCATTCAGCAAATGTTTTTCAAATCGCCATCCATCTTTAGTATTGTGAAACATAAATGATATTATATACTTATCATACGTATATATATATATATATATATATATATATATATAAAAATAAATGTGAAATTATTACCCTAATAGCTAGGTATACCAATGCAAATTGCACACATAGTATAGCTTGCTAGTACATATGTTTGTGTTTCGGTGTTTGTTTGTGTTTTTAATGAGGCTTCCAGAACACTAATTAAGCATTATTATGAAAACCTCGACCCGGAGTTTTAGTGTATTTAATTTCTCCCATTTGTGCTTCGGTTATTTTTGATGAAATACGGCATTAAGAGCCGAACGCCAAATATATATATATATATATATATATATATTATAACAGCAATCTATACCCAGACAAAAAATTACGACAATGGTTGTCATGAATCTGCATAAATTATGGTCCTACTCGTAATTCAAAAACAACAAGAATACATACATTTCTCCAATAAACTTGAAAATACCTCGGAATTAGCAAAACTTACTCTGGGAGTCTGTAATATCTCATTGCAAACTCCATCATGGAGTATGGTTCTGTATCCGGTTCATGATTAGACGCCTGGTTGCGCGGGACAACCGGTGGGCCCCAACCTGACACAGTGTTCTACAAATGGAAAATAATGATTGTTGGAAAATAATATATCGTCTATCTTCATTCGTTTTTACCAATTTCTAAAGTTGGTGAAGGAAAGTGATATTTATATATATATATTTCTTTGTTGTAAATATTTATGAATTGTTTCTTTCTCCCTAAAAGTTGTGCAAATGAGTCTATAAATATTAAAAACTGTTTACAAATAAATAATAGTTAAATAAAATTTATAGCAATCATTTATTAGATATTTATAGACAAAAGATACTTAATAAAAAGCCGCAGTATTTTGTGTCAAAAGCCACAAAAGCTTTATTTTTAGTTACTTGTTTTAAATTTATCTCAGTCTATCCAATGTTGCGCTTACATCATGGTCTTCAACAATCGTGGCCGGGAATTTACCGCGGTAGTCACCTAGTGTTCCCCATAACAACCCCGGGTCATTGTCTTTATGCTCGTAAATTCGAATAACTGCACCCTTTTTGAAGGAGAGATGGTCACGACCAGGAGCGGTGTAATCGTTGAGTGCTTGGACGTACTTGGCATGCTGTAATACAGAAGTTTATCATAGAGAGGATGGTTGATGCTGTCTCATTCACCCAGCAATTGGATTTTTACTGTGATGCTCCTAGGTAATCTCTTTAATGATTGAGACGAAAGTGCCATCCGAAACAAGTTGATCATTTCCGATGCCCTTGTATTGAATTAACTAGCTCAAATGTATGAAGAAGGTTTAAAGTATCACACAATCAACAATCATTGGTCGGTGATATCACGTTTTCATGAGCAAACGGAAGGGCTAGATGCTGAGAAACACCCTTCAGTCAAAAGGTGCATCAAGTCCCCGTAAATCACACAGAGGCAAGGGATGTCAATAATGTTGGTAAAACACCACACAAATTTCCTTTGTATCAGAATTGAAGCCCAAAGAGAATCACCCTAAATCCTATGCTCTGCTATCTTTTGAATCATTTGCGAGAAGGTCAGAACTAAAACGTCGGAACATAAAACAAACAGTCAAAAGTGATTCTGTAAAGTACAAGTCCATTCTGTAAAGTAATATCTGCTTCAGCTTAACATGAATTTCACGTTAACTTAAAGTAAACAATTTAAAGTGAAAAAGGTTTTTATTATTAACTTTGAATAGGGAATCTACTGAACGCAACCAATAGAAACAATGTAACCAATAGAAACAATGTAACCGATAGAAACAATGTAACCGATAGAAACAATGTAACCGATAGAAACAATGTAACCGATAGAAACAATGTAACCGATAGAAACAATGTAACCAATAGAAACAATGTAACCGATAGAAACAATGTAACTGGTAGAAACAATGTAACCAATAGAAACATACTTTCTCCGCTGCCTTCATGTAAATGTCAATCAACTTTTTGATATTTGGTGCCTTGATAAAGAAAAGCAAAGAAAATATAATGATAAAGTAAAATGCAATGTGATAGGGAAATAAAAAGGAACAATTGCGAGAAGATATATATTTGGGTTTATTTGCCTAATAAAGGAAAACAAAAAGATATGTGCATTGTTTGCACTCACCTTGACGGTGTGCAACACAAACTTTTTAACTGGTGTCTCGAACATGAGTTTATCTTTGGCCGCATTTACATCAACAACGTCGATGTATCTGTGTTAAAAATTTTATCGTGAGTAACAATGAACTTGCATAAATTATTCGATGAATAACAATGAACTTGCATAAATTATTCTGTATAATAACAACAAACTTGTATAAATTATGGCATGAATAACAATGAACTTGCATAAATTATTCTGTGTAATAACAATGAACTTGCATAAATTATTCCATGAATAACAATGAACTTGCAGAAATTATTCCATGAATAACAATGAACTTGCAGAAATTATTCTGCGTAATAACAATGAACTTGCATAAATTATTCTGTGTAATAACAATGAACTTGCATAAATTATGCCATGAATAACAATGAACTTGCAGAAATTATTCTTGTGTAAATTATACGAGGTTTATCAAATAAAATTCTTCTTAAGATGTGGACTGATCAGCTTGAAATGTTTTCCTGTTGCTATGCAACCGTTTTAAAACTGACGTTTATTAAAGAAATTTAGATATGTTTAAGATGTAAAATAAATTCAATTGACTCAAACATCATCTGACTCATGGCGCAGGAGTAGTTCAAATTTTGATTTCACTTGTTACATGACGGACTTACATTACTGACTGACTTATGTTACCTACCTGAAATGGGCGGTGGTTTTCAGCTGGTCTTCGATATTCTCTCTGGTGACCAGGCGTAACCCTGAATGCGACACCGCCAGATATGTGCTGACACTGCGCTCGGCGTAACCCTGACAACATAACAGCAATAAAAATAAATAAAATCACATCTTGTCAATAGGTTTGCGAGATAGAAACGCGAAAAAAGACAAACAATTAAAGATAAAGATTCCTTTGAAGCAAGTGGTCAAACGTGGAACTAAAATTTTGGCGTAAAATTCCACGCAAATATCTGCTTTTCATAATAAAAGCAAACAAGAACAATTTCAATTTTCCACATTGAAGTTAAAGTCAAAACTTTGCCAAGCAGAATAGAATATCGAGCAAAAACAACCTTAATAATAATAATTAATATTTCACATAAATACATCGTACATTGACCCGGTACAAGCGCGAGAAGTACAATGGAAACTCTTTGGCGGCAAAAATGACAGACTCTTGTGTCATTGTCTTAGCTGAGACGAAAAAGAAAGAATGTCAGTAAATGAAAAGGGCTGCCAGGAAATTGTTGTTGCGGAGAAAAACAAATTAGCGGTTTTGCGGACGTCTCCACATATAACAGTGGCTCTTCTTATTGGTTTAGGTTCTTGGGTACTTGTTGGATCCGATTGCGCCCACGAATTCGTTTCACCAGACAACCCACTTTTTTCAGCTAGGCCTCAAACTGTAACTTTGAAATAAAATGGCGTTTGAACAGGCTCGGTTTTCACACTTCCACTGAGCTACAGTGCATTTAAATCTAATTTTCAATTTTATACTAATCTGTACAGCGATGGTGTCTCTTTAACATTTGTCATCACAATGGTGTATATGTTTATGTATAAAAGTGAATATGTTCTCTGTTGATTCATCACACCCTTATAATATGGATATAGATATAAGGAGAACCCAGTTATACTCTTCCAGTAACTTCCAAAAATATTAAAAAATTCAAAAATTAACATAATTACATAAATTAACACAGGGACCAGGGAAAGGAGATGGAAAACCGGATGGTAAGGTAAGGTAAACATGAAGTAACATAGTTACATAAAGTAACAGAGTATTTTTTAAGCAGATCATCATTGAAGGCGTTATTGGTGGTGGTTTTCTTAAAAGTGATTTGGTGTCGGTTCCCTTATACTTTCCATAATAAATTCAAGCTTCCACTATTAAAAATAATGGACACAAGAACTAAGCTTAGCTGTAATTATGTACTTAAAATCATTGATTTGACCTATTACTCTCACATCGTGTCAAATCAGAGGAGCACTAACTACAAGAAGTCCAAGTAACCGACGGCCACAACAACATTTCACTGGCAGCGTACAGAAATACTCACATTGATGAGATAGAGCCTAGCGAAATACAATGGCAGCTCTTTAACTGCTTCGAGAACAAGGGCTAACGTCTTCTCGGGAGGGAAGGGAGCATTTGTGTGTGCAGTGAGATTGCTTGTACCTGAAACAGTGTGTATGCGTATGTATTTGTGGTGCACGAGAACTTATACTTTGCTAATGTACCAGCATATTTTCAAGATATTTTCCATATTATTGAGGGATTGATTTCTATTCAGAGCAAGATTCTGGTTTGAGAAAGGCTACTACTATCTTTGCAAATGTATATATGCGTGAGAGGTGTATTGTATGAGCATGTATGGTGGGTGATAAATGTGTCCTCTCGACTGTTTACATTTACCCAACAGTCTTTGCATTTTGTAGCGATCATCAGAAGATAGTCGGCAGCAAGTTCGACTGCCCAGGTCATCAAGAATCTGAAACGAAGAATAATTAAGGTGGATTAATGAATAATTAAGATAAATTAATGAATAATTAGGATAAATTGATGAATAATTAGGATAATATAATGAATAATTAGGATGAAATAATCAAATGACAATGCCTACACAAAAAAATGGGGAATGAAATAACGTTGGTGCTTCTTTGTAGAACATGGTTTGTAAAGGTATTCCTGAGTCATCCTACCTGTCTGTAGATAAGATGCTTCAGAGTGACATTCATGATTTCGTTAGGGTAAAATATCTATAAAGGAAACATCAAACAGAGCGATCGTCATAGTGATTGTTCAACAGACCATCAATTTGCAAATTAATTCAAAACATTTAAAATAATTACATTTTATTTATTATTTATTTATACCTATTTTTATTTCTTGTTTTCTTATTTTCTATTTTCTATTTTCTTACTGTGTAACTATCAAAAAGATATTCTAAAACACGGTAAAAATCTCAACAACAATTCCCCTTAACAACAAACTCCCTTGACAACAATCCCCCATGATGACAATCTCCTTGATGACAATCCCCCTTGACAACAAACTCCCTTGACAAGCAATCTCCCATGATGACAATCTCCTTGATGACAATCCCCCTTGACAACAAACTCCCTTGACAAGCAATCTCCTACATACCTCTTTTTTCAGACACATCTTCCACCGGGTGTTTGAATAAGTGAGAAAAGGTAGATTGGGTCGGTTGTACAAGACCGAATGCAGCACTTGGTCATGATCGATCCACTCGTTTTTAATGCTGTAGATGCTACGCGTGTTGTCAAACGAGACATCGCCATTATTCTCTTCAATGCCCTATCAAAAGAAAGAGAAAAAACAGAAACTATTTAAATCAGCAACATGTTTACAAAACTTCAACTGCAATGCAAAGAAATGCCACAATCACATTTTTAAAGTAACAGAATATGATTTGCTACCATTATGAAAAACTTCATTGTCTTGCTTTTTTGCGTACCCTTTAAGTGTTAAGACAAAATAAAAATAAAATCATTCTCGGGTCAAATTAAGAAAAGTTACCAACCAAGTTACATTTATTAATTCATCCTTTACAAGAGTAAATATATATATATATATATAAAATAGGAAAAGAGCTCACAACCAAGATTGTGATTTTAAAAGTTTGTTTTAATTTCATTTTCGCAATTTCGATTTAAACTATTAACAAGATGATGTCAACGTTTAATGTTCAAAATGATAAAAATGACTAAAAAATCCATTTAAAAGGTTTGGAGGTTTCTACTGTATTTGTGACTTTCACTTCAAAATAGAGATTTAATGTTAAAAAAATCCATTTAAAAGGTTTGGAGGTTTCTACTGTATTTATGACTTTCACTTCAAAATAGAGATTTAATGTTTAAGAAGTGATTTGTGAAATTTAGTGAGTTAAGCAGCTACTTCTGGATGCAAATTAAGTTTTGCAGTTCTTCTAGCTATTATTAATGAACATTCCACCGCTCTAGAAAATGAAAAACTGAATGACATTTTTGCTCAATTAAACGCTGCCGAAAAATCTGAAAATGCTTGATTCATGAAATTAAGTTGCACTCGGGTAATTGCTAATAATTTTGCCTTTTGACAAACAAAAAAGAAATTAAAATTAAAAGAAATTAAATTAATTTGAGTTTTGTAGAACGAAAATAGTAACCTTTATAACTTCCTGGATACCGACAGGTAGCTGCCGCAATGACTTGTTGTTGTCGTGAGGTGTGTTGAAGTTATTGTAGCCAGGCGGTAAGGGAGGCGGGGAGTTGCGTGGACGAGGCGGAACGTACATACGCTCATCGGATAGCCGTTTCAATGTTTCGTTGTTCCAATGCGGGTAGCCTAATAAAATGACTCATACAACAAACAAACACAGAATAAGATTTCAAGGTTTCAATTTGATTATTATTATTATTAGACGAAACCTTTCGCGCCAAGGACAATTTGCGACAATACATGCGCATTAGCAATATTTAAATAAAAACTTGTCAAAAAAAAATTTCTTTGGCTAAAAACCATCTCAGGGGCATCACAATCATACCCTGAAAATTTAGTTCCAATCGGTCCAGTCATTTGGGCGCGAGTGGCGGACAACAAACAAACATACTCAGGTTTTTCCTCCATTATAGTAGGATTGTATAATTATACGTATTTCGTTATGTCTCTTATTTTTATTTACTTTTTTATTTTTACCTTTACACAAAAAATTACAAGATAATTACTTAATTATATTAGTCTAATTCTTAATCTACTAAAGTTAAAGATCCACAAGATTCTCAAAATGTTCCGTGAAGAGAGATTGTCTCTTTTGCGATCCATACATTATGATGGTAAGATGAATTCATTTTCTCAAAATCACATTTTGTGGTTTTGTCACTTGAGGAAATTCAGTGATAACAATAACATTTTACAAATGGATCTCTCAAGTTATGATACGTTTTAGAAGGATAATTAGGATAATTAGGATAATTAGGATAATTCTCATTGCGATATATGCACTTAATTTCGCAAATGACTTTATTTCACTGCACCTGCCCTTTTGACGCTGTACAGTTGGTTCTGCAGATACTGTTGCTGCTGCGATAGTTGGTTGATCAGCATGGATTGCGGGTCAGTAGAATTGACGTTCGAGTAAATGTGAGAATTGTTGTAAGTGATCTCTTGCTTTTTACGATGCGGGTAGAAAGCGTTCTGGCCGCCGCCACGCAACCGGGTCTAAAGAGAGCGGAGATTGTGATGTTGACAAGGATCATGAATGATTTCTGCAATATACAATGGGATCTTTTAGAAAGTAAGAATCCTAAATAAATAAATAACAAAATCAATAACTGATATTATTATTATTATTATTGATAAATCAATATTAAATTTAACGTTTGGACTTTGTGAAAAATGATTGAAAAGAATTTTCACGGCTTCCTTTTTTATACAGAATTCCTCTATGAGTAGTTCAACAAAACTAAACGTTTCGTAATCTATCTTAGAATCTGTTTTCCAAGGTTGGAGTTTATTTTTGCGACAAAGGATGCGGTGTACGCTAGAGACAACGAAATCTACAACCATAAGTGACAGTGGTAACCATTTTTCTTTAAAAAAGCTCTGTTTAACCTACCAACAGTGTCTCGCTTTGAGAATCCTCCTCGTCAGCAAACACAGGATTGAAGATGTTGTCTACGTACGCCGAAACACGTCGACTGGAAACTGGATAATTGTTCTTGCGGTGCTCAAACTGATTTGCGATGTTGGCCAATCGGTTTTTCGATGAACGTGATAAAGAGGCGCTGGACGCGCTGAGAATTGAAGGCTGAACTTTCCGGTTTCTGGAACGGGGCAATGTTTTATCGTTGGCTCGGATGTCGTCTGATAAATCCAAAAGCTCTTCGTTTTGTGATAACATCTCCGCCACAGTGTAGGTTTTCTCTTTGGAGTTTTTGCGCCCGTTAAACCGTTGGGTTTCATCTGACAAGCTTGTGGACTGCGTGTCTTGAGAACGAAACGTGCCCTTTTGTTCGCGTTTAAACTTCAGCTCTATGGAGCGCTGCAGTACCTCGTCTAGATCGTACTTCGGCTTCTGATGATTCTTTCGACTCAAAGTGTTTGCTTTGGAGGAGGAGGCGGAATTCGGATTGGATGGCGGAGGCGGTGGAGGGGCAGGTGGTGGCGACTGCTGTTTCTTGCGCGCCAACACACGATGATTAAAAGCCTCCTCTAACTCGTTCATTTCCTGTTGTTTTTCGTGGAACCGATCTCGCAGGTATCTGTCCTGCTGCATGCGCTCGTGCTCAAAATATCCTCCGTTTTCTTTACCGCGCCATCTTGGAAAACCCAGCGCGTCAACGTTCATGTAAACAGGTTGCCTGTGACGTTGCTTGTACGACGACTCCTCCAAGTGTTCATCGAGATAGGGTGCAGCAGCGGCCCTCCGTTGGAAGAACGGCACCTCGTCGGGTTCCTGCTGGTAGATCAACGGTTGTAACGCGAGTTCTTCAGAGTATACTTGACGCAAACGCTCCAATCTTGTGCGGTGAGTGTATGACTTGTGAGCTCTAAAGAATGTTCATGTAAGAGCTACAATTATAAATACTGCAGATGCCCACAATTGCGTTTCAATTTGAAAGCAACACAGGACTAGCGCCGAATATAGTTTATTTCTCAAAGACAGACAACTTAAGTGATCAAAATTGTTATAAAAAACATTTTTCATATTATTACTAATGAACGCCATTAAATCCATGACATTGCTATAGAATACAACTTCACAATTTCATCATTTTCACTCAAAACAACTTCACATTTTTCATATTATAACTAATGAACGCTATTAAATTCATGACATTTCTATAGAATACAACTTTGCAGTTCCCCTATTTTCACTCACAATAACTTTGCATTTTAACAGATATTTCATTTTTGCTTTGTGTTACGTAATTGCAAACTTGAGCAACTTGAGTTGATATTTATGATATTTTATTATATATTTTATTGTCTATGTTAAACATTATTTTAATTATTATTATTATTATTAGTTTCTTTCTTTATTTCTTTATCATAATAATTGCGTAATATTCAAATTAGTATGCAAAGTGCAGCATGCAAAATACGTAAAAAAACATGTCCAGACATGTCAACACGATCAACATTCGAGCAATAAAATAAATGGAACATTGATAATGCAAACAATGCGTTGCATTGGTAAGAATTCTACTGAACAGAAAAAATAATAATAATGATAAATAATAATAAATATGATTTATAATAATAATAATGATTGATTGCGTAAGTTTCTTCAGGCATATCTCGTTACTATGGAAAATAAAAGAGTGAAACTTACTTCACAACTTAGTAACAATTGATTGTGTAATAAAATTTCAAGTTTGATTTCAATTCCTAAATATTGATTCCCACCGTAATATTTAAATATATTTGCTCACTCGATCACCGTTTCCTTACGTCCTGCGGGCATGGGGTTTGATCGGTCCAACGAGATGCAGGAATGTGCCATGCTGCACGGAAACCCCTGCGGCTGCTCCAGCACAGAGATCAGGTCCAAGACAGTGTCATCCCCGCAAATGTCCAGGCGACACGAGCGCTCAAACTGAAGGTAGAAAGACCAACCGGAAACTGCAGTGTCAGCAACATCTCTACAAAACAACAGCCTTGCATTTTTTCATTGTACATTGTTCAAGAACGAGGGCTTCAAATTAAGTAGAGTTCATTATATAATATTTTTAAATTTTGCATTAATTGACCAAACATATTTGTTTTCAATTCAAATAGTGCAGTAAGCACTTGGTTCAAATTTATAAATTTACAAAAAAATTAATTATAGATAGTACCTTAACAGACGAATAAATAAATTAAAAGTCTGGTTAATTTAAACCATGGGTGCCGAACATACAACCTGAGAGATGGTTTAATTCATCCCCAGACTTGTAGAGAATAAATGGCTGATGATGACAAAAAGAAAAGTAAATCTCTAACCCATTCCTGTTTGTTTTCTAAAATAAATAACCGCATTGCTCTGTTAAAAAAACTGGTCTGAAGAAACAGCAGTCTGCATGATGTAGGAGGGAAACCTTATTGCAAACGAGTTGGTGCGATGATCAAAGCCATTTTCTGATGGTGAACTCATAAAATAATGCATGCTAAAGGTTGTAAAAGTCGATGGCAAAACCAAGTCATTTATTGCGTTTTCGAATGCAAATGATGAGATGTTGCTGTCACTGCCTATTTTATTCATTAGCAATACTTTGACCGTCACTGAGGAGTTCCTTGAGTTGTTGCCTATGAACATGTTTGGGACTACCCATCTTTGTGATCAGGCATTCTCTGTTATGAACATCAACAAAACAAAACAAGGGCCCTAATGTAACAAAAAAGACTCACGTCCAATGAGACTTGTTAAAAGTGAAATTTTTTGTTTTAATTGATCCACATTAGGAAAGGGTTGTAAAAAATTAGGGTAGCAAATTTGGGGGCATCTCAGTCACGTGGTATCACGTCATCAACTATCCCGACATCACCTCAACATTTTAATTTTTATTTTCCAATAATAAATAATAATTAATAATTAGAGCTTTTCAAACTCAGGAAAAAATACCGAAATAAAATACCATAACTTTAAAATGAAAACTAAAACAGTTACGAGCGTTAAAGTTGTCAAAAATAAGAAGGGAAGGTATATAACTTTAACTGGATTTTTATTTTTTAACTATATATATATAAATATTATCTCACAAGTAAATATTATTATTTATTTATCTTATCTTATTCTTTACAATTTTATGAATAAATAAATGAAATTTAGAATGTTTGTTTAAAACGACAAAATAATAATATTAATATAATTGAAAAATTTAAAATAATTTCAATAAATAATAATTTCAATAAGTCCCAATGAACAGGATGGCGTAAGAGCAAAAGGTAAACTCGTCTAATCCATGCTAGCATGGAAAACAGACATGAAAAAAATTGTAAAAAACAAAGAAGAAGTGATATGCATTTCATTTCAATTCCATTAGTCTCTGTGTGGATGAGTGTATAATAATCTAATATAAATCCCCTGCGATGAGTGACTGAAGTGGCTGAAGGATAAAGCAGATGGTTACCTACTAAAAAAAACAAAGGTAAGGAGTTGATGTTGCCAAAAGTTATTTTGCAAATATTTCACCGTTCCCCGCTGACTTGAGATTGGATGGGCTGTGTATGGACGTTAAACCAAAATGAGTTTGACACCCCTGGTTTAAACACTCACCGGGCCAAACGAGTGACGAGGAGAATAATTGTTTTGAGCAAATGTTTGAATTGGCAAGCAATTCACTTACCATTTCAATTATAATTAGAACGTTTTAATTTAGATATAGAATTTAATTTAATAATAATAATTAAATATAACATTTATCTCCAACCTCAAGTGTAAAAATGATTTTGCAAGATTTTCCCCTTTCGAAGACGATTCCACTTCTATCACTCTTTCATAACCTGTACAAAAGAAATAAGATAAGAAAACTGATAAGAAAATGTAAAAAAATCAAAAGCAGATCTCTCCGATAAGTAAACTCTAAAAATAAATTGTTAATCAAATTTCATATTTTTTAATATATTATTTTGCTTAAAAATTACCCAATGAATTGAAGGTTGTCATTGTTCGATGCAATGAAGCAAAGTAAAATAAATTAGATATGAGAACTAGATTTTTAGTGTTAAGTTACTTGTTTTTACTTGATTATCTTACAAAGAAAACGTTCTTTGGCTTTGTGGTTCACAAGAACAAAAGTCATGCAACGCAGGGATACATCTTCTTGTGTAACAAAGGTTATACAAATAAGAATCTACGCCTTAAAAACTTCAACTTAGGTCATCAACATATACAACATGTGCTTACATTACAGGTTTGTTAGATAATTCCACAACAACTCTGTGACTAAAGCAGTCAAATCTACAAGGGTTTCCCTGAGTACTACAAACATTGAAAATTGATATTTACAGGGGATTGGACTCCCTTCCTAACATCAATAACTAAAATCTTATTATCATCTTCCTTTCAATAGATCCAATCATTTTTAAATGAGTTTGCAATTCATTCAAGTTTGACCATTCTTCCATGTAAGATTCCATGTAGAGTTTAGTGGCCCCACTTACCGTCAGACATTTCACAAGCAAGTGAGATGCTCGCCATTTCTTTTAGTGCTTTCCATTCCAGTAACGTGGGAGGGAAGATCCTACCGGGTGAGTCCACTTCCCAGCACAAAAGCTTTCGCTGACAGTACGATTTAAAGTCGTCGATGCCGTGATCAGATACATACCTTAAAAACAGACACGATATTTCAACAGAAAAAATGAGTGAAACTCTTATGTTGGATTGTTTTTAACAAAGCTCTCAGAACGCTCATTAAGTATTATCATGAAGACCTCGACCCAGAGTTTTAGTGTATTTAATTGTTCCCATTTGTGCTACGGTTATTTTTGATGAAATACGGCGTTGTTTATTTATAACCGCTCACTAAACAACTTTGTGATAGCATGAACCCATAACCTTTCGGTTAAGAGTCAAATGCCATACCATTGCATTATCGCTGGGTTAACTCTTAATTGGGACCGTAGCGTCATTATTCCTAAAAAAACCTTGTCTGTTTTCTCATTATTGGTTTTTATTTGTTTTGGACTCTTACCAGTAAACCTGCTGTTTAACACAACATAAATAACATAACATTCTTTTCAATAACATTATCTTGAATATATATATGATACTATCCAAAATTTTAAAATTCAAAAGTGTTGTTGTTTTTATCAAAATAATCACTAGTTTTTTGCTGTTCTGATCAGAGTCTTATCAGTAAATCTTTATTTCAAGCCACAAATAAATATTGAATAATTATAGTATATTTGTTAACTATTGAATTATTAGCTAAAGTGAATAAAAACTTAGTTGACGTCTAAACAAAGTTCTCAAAACTCAAAGAACAATGAACATATGTAAATAATAAAAAATATGAAAATATGTAAATAATGTTGAATAATTATAATAATTAAATAAATATTCTTCAATGGAAAAAAAAATGGAAATGAAGAAATGTAGAGGAATGGGACATGGACATTTTTTTTAGAAAGGAAATACACAGGAAAGGCTATGACTCAACAGAGTTCAGTGTATTGGGTCTATTTTTCACCGGCCCCACGGAAAATTTGATGTTATATAAGGTGAACATGAAACAAATCCTAGAAACTCTAGAATAAGCCACTTCGCCGAGAAACAAACTGAGCGCAGTACTTCCAGGGATGTGGCACGATTCGACCCGAGTGGGAGTCGAACCAGGGACCTCTTGATTCTGAGCGCAATGCTTAGACCACTGTTCCACTGCTGCTTAAATGTAAAACATGGTCCTGCTTACTTTAGCAAATACTTGTTCATTCTGGGTGTGGGAGGAAAGCAGCAAATACATAACGCAAACAAAAGCCAACCGCGACGTAGGCTGTGTTCATTTGGGTTTTCTCTCGTTTGAATGATCAACTGAGAGTAGATTTCGTCACGTAGCTCAAACTGTCGGATGCCCTACACAATAACAGAGTTTTACAGAAAATTAACCGAAGAAGAGACATTATCATCATGTAACAAAATACAGATTTTGCAAGTGACATTGGGCAGTGTGGGACTAACTAAGACTAAGATTAAAATTAAGAGGATTGCTTCAGACATCTTTCCTTTGAGAAGAAGCTCATCTTTTATACTAAGATAACAATAATAAATAATAATTGTAATTTTATTACAAAATTTGGGCTCAGAATGGGATTGTTCTCAATTTTCTATTGTTTTAAACAAAAGACCTATTGTTTTCAAAAGCTGAATCTGAGCCTCAGTGTTTTTAGAAAATCTTTGCAAAAAAATACAAAAAATAGTGTATTCATTATCATCGCCATCATCATCAATGTTTAATGTCCATTTCTATGTTGGCGTGGGTTGGATAGGGTTTTCAAAAGATGAACTACTTTAATGTCAGAGATTTTCGGGGTTTTTAAAAGTTGATACTCCCACAATTGTGTAGGTTTAATCATCTGATGGTTGATTGAGACAGATGTTTTTACACCTTGATGCCCTTCCTAACACGCCAACCCCATTAAGAGGAAAAACAGCGGTGAGTTAACACATGCAGTTGCATGTTAAATTTATTACCTTAATACTATGCATAAAGGGCATGGGTGCTTATGTCCATGAGGTCAAAGATGTTACATCACCACGCCCGCATCACCACAAATATTGCATAACGAAAAGGAACATCTCTGAATCATTTTTCTTTATAATTTTATTAAAGTAGTAAATTCTAAAAGTTAACCTTTAAACATAATACCTTGTTGACAATGTAATTTCCTAAAACAAGTTGCCGCAATCCGTTCATCGTTCGATCGTCCATAAATCGCATGATCTGTAGAAAGCAAGAAAAGCATTGATGACAATGAAAATCTTGTTACAATTGAAATAACCGAGGGGCCAGGTAACCAGTTAAAACTTTATATTTATCAACTTTTTTCATATCAACCAAAAACAAGAGACAACTTCCACCTAAGAACACCAAAGTAAAAACTCACCAGAAAACCAATTAACAAAAGAGGATTTATTATCATTGTTTAAAGGCATCGAAAAGAACTTTACACAACATTCAGCCAGTGAAGGCCCGCGACCAAAGAATATTCAGGTATATTATAGCAAATTTCCTGGCCTTGTTCGATCTCTCATTTTTTCAAATCATACAGAAAATTCACATGAAAATGTACATAAATTATTACAATTATTCTGAAATGTTATTTTACTATTTAAAATTAAAAACACAGAATTTATTTCTTAAATCGTTTTAGTTTTTCTTCAAGAAAAGCAAAGTCAGCAACAAAGTTGGCTATCACACTGATACACAAACGTTTTGTACACACTTACACGTTACGTTACATGCAAAAAAATAATACACTGATAAGAAAACTCACCAGTTTAAAAGCCAACACAGCGTCAATGATATCTGTGTATTTCTGTTTTAACAATGATGAGCGGATGGGAACTCTTTTGTAAGTCAAACTCATGGTGTCCTGTAGAGAGAACCCAATGTCATATTCTCAACCAAAATTCAAAAAACATTAAAGTAAATTTTAGAAGGATGGCTTATCACAATTTTTAATTTTTCTTAAATGAAAAGACTGATAAATAGTAGTCAAATGAAGAGGCTAACAAATAGCAGTTAAATGAAGAGACTAACAAATAGTAGTTAAATGAAGAGACTAACAAATGTTGTTGCATCATAAGAATACCTGGAAATAGAGGCGGGCAAACTTTGAGAAATAACACAAATCAATGTCTCCAGGAAGAGTGTTTTCTGCGAAGTCCCACTGAGTTACATTCTCAACGCTGCACACGTGGTAGTCCAGATGTAATGGCTCCCAGTCTAAAAATGAAAATAAATGCAATGGCTCCCAGTCTAAAACCATCAAATCGATTAGCACACACAACAGTTTAGTCAGGAGAAACCAGCAAATAATAACGAATATTAAAATTTAGTTTTTAAGTTTGTTTTTAGTTTTGAAGATTGAATATCTCTAGATCTAGCTTGAATGTTGAAATCAATTTTCTTTTTATTCTGAATTTTGCGTGTTGTGATTAGTCATCATTCAGAACAACTATATCTTCTACTATGCTCGATTGAATGTTTTTGTCAAAACCACAATATTAATAAAAAATATTTAAAATTAAAAAAAGACAAATAAATTTATATTATTATAAATAAATTCAAACATAATAAACATCTATCACTCACGGTTTAATCGAGTGAGGACAACTGCTAAATCTGGAGGGATGTCAAATCTGGTGACATCAACAACTTTGTCGTACTCCTGTCATGAAAAAAATTGTAAGCTATAAGTGAAACTGGCTGTAGAAATCTGTGGTCAAAACCTCCCAAGAGAATTCTCTACAAAAAGTGCAATCACAACAACAACAACAAAATTCTTTTATCATGCAATTATCAGCTTTAAAACTTATATTTCCATATTTTGTTATACTTGATATCCCATATATTCATTTTATATTTAGATTTGTGTTTTCTATCAGATAAGATAAAAAATCAAAAAATTGAAAGAATTATCAGTTTTAAATAGTTACAAATTTGGTGATGGCTTAATTTTAAAGTACTCGAAGTTGACCAAAAGAAAATCTCCCTATCATTTGCTGCTAACAAGCTTAATTGATCTTTCCGTTTTTGATTTTTCCGTTCCGTCAATGGAAGACAGACATAACGGAACGACATACCAGCTTGTCAGCGTAATGGACCTGCGCTAAAAACTCGCGTTGACGTTTTGAAATACGATTCAACTCGTTCGTCTTGTTGTGCACGAAGAACTTGCGACTTTTGTACATTCTATAGAGGGCCTGGAACTTCACAATCCCCCGGCGTGCCCTGGACACCTTGCGTCTAAACAAAGATGATCATTGGCTATCAAAGAGTTCGAAGAATATATCTTCAAAGGTGTGATTTTTATGCAAATAGTATCATTATTTCAGACGATGGCTAGACAAAGCACTAATTGGGCCACTCAACATTGCCCTTGTTTTGAAATATTCATAAACAATTTTAGTTTACTCCCCTAAGAAACTCCCCTAGTAAAAACACTAAAATTGAAAATTTCAGAAGGCAAAGATCGCTCCACACGCCTGGTTGAAAATTTCATACTCTTGCTTAGGTGAGCAATATATATATGGGTTGAGGGGTCTAGTTTTAATGCTTCAATACAATTAAAAAGACTGAACGATTTCTCTTACAAGTACAAGTTATTATTTAATTTAAGCTAATTTTTATGTAAACCTAATGACAACATTGCCGAGTGATCATGAAAAATTGATTGAGAAAAACAATAATAAAAATTTTTAGAAAACAAACTTTTAAATAGCGATAAGAAGCAAGCTTATGGAATATCGCGAATCATAACAATTGATGTTTAACAATGATGTAAATGAAGCTATGCTGTTGTCTAGGAAAAACTAAGAAAATGTTACTCACATTGTCCCATCCCACCGTTCTTAGTTTAGTTAAAAAATTGAAATATTTATTATTTTTAGTTTAAAAAATGAATGCATAAAAAAAACAGATTTAGAAATTTACCTGCAAAAATTTACAATAAATAATACTACTAAATACTAAATAATAATACTATCATCTACAAACTATTTATGCAACGTTCTAGTTTTTTTAGTGTACATATTTTTATGCACCTGATGATGTACAGACGTACAAAAAGCTTTGTGCTATTTTATTGAGAAAATAAATATATTATATATAATATAAATATATAAGGAAAACTTTGAATACCACTTCTTTTATTTATTTTTACATTTAAATTTATATGTTCATGCTTTCTACAAACCTCTCTTTCCCATTTCCTTATTTTATTCTGACCGTTGATATATTTACGCAATATAGCTGCACAGTCTTCAGCTTATATCAAGAGCCACTAAATAATTTACACTTCACAGTCAGCAAGTGTTTTTGCAGTATGTTTTTAAATTAAACATATTCTCCTTCAGAAGGAAAACTAGAGTGAGACAGATTCGAATCAATGTCACTAGATCCGTTTTCTAACTAAGAAGGAATTTGCAAAATGTGTATCTTTCGAAACTCTACAGGAAACAAACTCAACGTTGAGCTAGACAATATGGCGTCGACATTGATTCCAAGAGAAGAACTTACACGTTTGTTTATATATATTTTTCGAACATTTTTCTATGCAGCACAAATTTTAATCCACACAAAATACATATTGTTTTTGGAAAGAATATGCAACAGTGTCCTGGTTTGTTTTGGTCCTTCTTCCGATGACCGAACTATAAAATTTTATAAATAAAAATGGTGTATTTCATCAAAAATAACCGTAGCACAGGAGCAATTGCTCCAGATGATGAGAATTTGATCATTACATTATTTTTGTTGCTCGTTGATACAAAGTCTAAATTTTCCCTCCCTATAATAACAGCATTGATCTGTTGTGTCTGCCTTTGTTTTCTCATTTTTTCGCACTTACCGCGTTAAAAATTAGAGAAAATCTCAGTAAAAAATGTAATACGAATTGACCACACTTTCGGTTCAGTGAGATGAAAATAAGCAACCGAGGGCATGCAAAAATAACTCAAGGAGACACATTCACAACAAATGTCCACAAACAACAACACAACACAAGACAGTTTTTCATTTGCTGTCACACGTTGAATGGTCACATTAAAAATGAATGATGAGGATGAGAAAAACTGGAATGAGACGAGAGAACGAATGTCTTTATGAACCCACGTTAAAACCAGTGACATCAATCTAGAATCCTAATTTAAATACAGAGAAGGAAACTCTGGAATCGAAAGACGCCAAGCTAAAAATGATAACGAGTTTTGAATGAATAAGACAATAAACTGAGACATCCGAAATTACAGTTTCCGAAAGAAACGTAGTTTTCGATGAATAACCTCAACAAGTTCTCCGAATCTTGAAGAAAAATGATTTTGCTTTAAAGTTTTTTGGCCTAATACTTTTAAGGGGGAATTTTAAAGAGCAACAATGTTTAATTTTAAAGAGCAACAAGTTACTAGGTAAAAGGTTTTGCAGACATTTTGAACAACATATGAGAAGAAGACAACACCTTGCGAGGAATCCTCGTGTGTGACTCTGCAGGACGACAACCGCGTTGCGTTTACGTTGGTACTCTGATTGCTTCAACCATCTCCGCACCTGTCAATAAAATATAATGGAATAAAATGATTAGAAAAGAATTTCATAAGGTTTCTTCTTGGCCTAATTTCAAAACTTCCACTCATCTGCATAAAGACACTCACCTGCCATAAGGAATGAAACCCTTTATTTTATTACGGAGTTTTCACTACCATTTTTATTTATACTATTTACATATGAACTATAAATATTCAAGAAACAACGCATTAAGTGAAAAAGCGCCGTTGTATGCAAGATAGTGTTTGTCTTTTAATGATATATTCATAAACATACATACAAAAAATAATATCCGTTGTCATCGCAACTAGCAAATGCAAATTCTTCTTATATGAAGTTTAAGCATTAGAGATATGAAATAAAGACAGAGACAATATTATTTATTTATCAATTATTTATGTAAACATCAGTGGAAATATTGACCTTGTAGCGCTCGCGCAAACTTATTTGCGAAGTTATCAAAAAGGCAATTATAGAAGAAGGAAATGTTAATTTTGTTTTTTCTTATTTTCATTTTCTTACTATTTCTCAACGGAAGAGTGACAGTAATAGTTTAAAATTCTCACTCGTCCTTGGAGAATCTCTGTCATCCTGTACCGTTGTACAGTGATGCTTGCATTTTAGTTTTGAAAGTTAATCATAGGCACTGACGATGAAACATGCAAAACGCGTGCAACATAAATTTCGCTGACATGAGCAGAATTAGTTTTTAGCTTTTTCAAATAAATGAAATCCATCATTGTTCATTATATACACACATTTTTCATGCATTTTTAACATAGAATAATTATAATCTGCACGAAAAACGGGTCAAATGAAAAAATGGATCAAGATCTGGTTCTGGCTCAAAGTGTCTTTTAAGGGGACCAACAGAGCTCTGCTGAGCGAAAAGTGTTTTGTGAATTTTGAACAATTTCCCATCCACTTTCAAACCTCTTTGATTTCATAAAGTTGGTCGATTTACCAATGTTGCAACAATCACAGCGGGTACAAAGACAATAAAAATTGATTGTCCGTTTTGCATTTCAGCACACAGATACTTTAGTGAATTTCATCAGAATGTAGATATACACAGAGTAAGAGCTAAGAGCAAACACAAAACACTATGACAAAAAAAACAACCTGAACAATCTGATGAACAATCCTGAATGTTATGTAGATACTTACTTGTGGTTAAGAGAGTTTGAGTTTTTATAACTATGATCAATCTTTGTTTTCGAATTTGGAGAATTCGCTAGACCATTGACTCGTGATTATATCAAAATAATAAAAAAACAAACTAAAGTGGTCTGACTTAGGGTTGCTCCCGGAAATTTTGATAAGTTGTCCTATTTTCACGTTAAATATACTATAAAGAAATTACCCACGAAAAATTAGCCATAAACACAAGAAGTCACCTTGATCATTAAACAATTGTAGAATCAAAACAAATTGAATCTTACACTGTTTTGTATGACAGCCGCGTTGTCCTTCAGGATCTTGTGTCTCACATCCTCCAAGTAAACTTCGAAAGCCTCCCGTAGAAACAACTATAACGAGAAAGGCTTCATTTTATATCAAAAGTCAACGGTCCATCACCTAATCGCAAACAAAGAGTAAATTAATCCAGAAGAATTTTTTCCACTTTTCCAATTAGTTTTAAAAATGGAACTAGTTGTTACTGAATCCTACTAGCTGTTATTTCAATTCTATAATGCAAAAATTGGTTTTAATAAATTTCAAAGTGTTACAGGTTAAACGTATGATTTTCCAGGTTTTACGAAAAATTTTCAGTTCTTCCAGGCTTTCCAAACACAAATCCATTTTGAAACATATTTACAAAATTTAAAAAACGAACCACAAAAAATAGTCTTTGAATTCTAATTAATTAATTAATTAATTACGCTAAAGAGTTAGTTAGTTTAGCAATATCCGAGCATAAAAAAGTTTCAAGAATATATTGTGTAGCAAATCTTTTTTCGCACCTTCTTCTCTCCCATCGAAAACTCTGAGCGCATCTCTGGAACGCTCATCAAAATTTGATCAACAATCTTCTTTGCGTTTTCCTTTTCAGGGTTTTTCAAATTCAACTTCGGTTTCTGACACAGGCAGAAATATCTACATGTGATACAAGTATTGTCTCAAAAGATCGAATAAAAAATTGAATTACACAATAGCATGTTTATCTTAATTAGTTAAATATTGTTTGTTTTCATAATATTCAGCTTAAATAAAATATCTAATATCTACATGATACAAGTAATAAAAAAAAAATTATAAAATAAATAAAGAATTGTCATCTTTTCAAATTACACAATAGTTTCCTTTATCATTACCAGGTAAGATTTTGTTAAATATTAATTGTTTTCATAATTTCATAATCATAGCTTAAATAAATTATTTTTATTGTTTAGATTTCTACTATTAAATATCTTAATTATTTCAATTAAACTTCTTTCTTTGTTTTTATTTCTGCAAAATAATTTCGTACCTTTTCACGAAGTTTTTGAAATACAGGCGTATCGGGTAACCACTCTGTCTGATTTTGATGGTGTCAATAACTCCCGAAGAATGAATCTGTGACATCACCAAGGGCTCCTCGAAGATGACGGGAGACTGAAAACAAACATGGTGGTATTTTCAAACATCGCGGAATAAAACTGGAGTGGAAAGTTTAGCTTCACAGAAGAATTATAAATTTGAAAATCTACAATATTTCAAGTAAGATAAAATCAAAAATAATTTAACCCAAATATCGGAAAGGAATAAAATTTCACGTCAAAATTACTCCAATATTTAGACTTTCTTTCTACAATAATTACAAGCAATATTTATTTATTTTATATATTTATTACTCTTACTCTTGTAAAACCTTAACATATATAATAAATCCTACTATAATGGAGGAAAAACCTGAGTATGTTTGTTTGTTTGTTGTCCGCCCATATGACTGGACCGATTGGAACCAAATTTTCAGGGTATGATTGTGATGCCCCTGGGATGGTTTTTAGCCAAAGAAATTTTTTGTGACAAATTTTTATTTAAATAAATTAATTAGATGTGTTGTCACTTATCGATTGCGTAGGTTTAAAATATATAATAATAATTAAATATTTCATGGCTAACTTTGTTTCCCAAACAAATTCTTTCTCAATTTAAATGTATAATTAATTTATCTATATGTACATGACTTATCCATATATAGACTTTTTTGGGAGGAGATCAGCATAGATTGGTAACATACATACATACAGAATTCCTCAATTATCATATCATTGTTAACGTCCGTAAGACGGGTTCATTGCTAGTAATAATAATACTCAAGTTGTGTCGATGAGATTTATTCGAGTTCGACACTTACTTACAAATTTTAAACACTAGTAAAAATTGCAAAACAGAAAGAGCAGGAATTCTTTATGATTTCCAATTATAAGTATCGATTTATTATTTAATTTATTATTTATTTTTTATTATTTAAATTTTAGATTTTAGATTTATTGTATTTATTTATTGATTTTATTTATTTATTTATTATTTAAGAGGTGATTTGTGTAATTTGTTGAGATATTTTTTCGATAAAAATGAAGTTTCAAATTCACCAAGTTTTTCTAGCTACTATTAACAAACCACTCAAGGTTTTACGTGTAAAAATGAATGAAATGAGACGGGAAATGTTTCTTTCTAGGAGTATAAAGAATAGTTGGCTACAAACTTGGATTTGATAAACATACTAAGGTCATATTTGAATATCAGTGAACTTTTCATAAACAAACGCACAAAGGTGGGCTGACATTGTTATTTGAGAAGTCATGTGTGCAGTTTGAACGTGGGCCTGACGAAAATGATAAAAAAATGACATGATAAAATGATATGTAGTAGTTATCGCAAAATACGCCATATTTTTTCGAGTATTTCGCGATAACTACTTTATCAATAGGTCTCTATGATATTATATAACACGCTTTGAAAGCGTGAACATGAACGTCGCCACAACTCAATGATTTTACGATTACATTATTCTAACATTCGCACGTGTCATATGTTGCACTCTGTTTTTAACCAATAGGAATCCCGGGAATAATTGCTTTAACTAATCAGAAAAAACTCTGAAAAAAAGTTTTTTTGCACTCTGACATATGATATATATTTCCTCGTGATTAGCCAATCACGTTACAGATATTCACGCAACCCATTGATAAACTATGATAAAATGACATGATATTCTTTTGAGTGTGATGTAATACCTTGTCTAGATTTGGTCGGATGCATCTCACAAAGAACGCCGAACATCTGAAATATCATAAATAATAATTATTACTATTATTACGTGAATTTACATTTCGTCGCGCTGTCCTTGAACAAATTGTAACACAATATCTTTAAAATGAATATTTCATTCTGCTATGATTCTAATCTGTAACCCACAGGCCAGAAAGAGTTGTAGCAGATATACAGGTAAGACGACAGCCCTCGTCGATAGATAGGGTGCACCTGTTTCCGAAGCCTATTGCAGGCTTGTCATTGTGAAAATTGCAAGTGAGCTAAAAGAGGATCACCTAGACAGATTTTGAATTATTCTAGGCAATCTCTAGGCGAAGCATGGCGATAACTTAAAGATCGCCTTGAAGAGATTTAGGTGACCAGAAGGCAATTGCGATGACTAGCCTCAATTTGACCTGATATTGACAACAGCGAATATCACGTTTGTTAATAAATGATCCAATGAAGATCATAATATGTTTGAAAGACACAAAAAACATTTCCACTGTAAGGAATAATTTTATAAAAAATAACACACTCACTCCTTCATTCTTTCTATCAAACTTTTCAGTGACTCGCTAAATGTGCCGATGACTGTAGCCTTTTGCGTGTAGTTTAACTTGTATCGTTTGTCCGGGACAATGAGACCACCGTGACGTGCACTCATAAATGCAGACTGGCTCAAGTGTATGTTTGGATTTGCAAGGAACTCTGGAAACAGGTTGGCAATGAACTGAAAAAGCGAGAAAAAAGTGTATGTTTGGGTTTGCAAGGAACTCTGAAACCAGGTTGGCAATGAACTGAATCTTTTTCTTTATTTTCTTTATTTTCTTTATTGTTTATAAATAAGTATATAAACAGCTGTTTGGTCATAATGAAACAATCTTTTCCACTACTATTGGAAATGCAGTCATTTCACCAAGAAACAAACTGAGCGCAGTACTTCCAGGGACATGGCAAGATTCGACCTGAGTGGGAGTCACTTAGGTCACTGAGCCACTCAAATAACACTCAAACCACTGGCTGATCAAGGAAATCGATTTGATTGGCTAAATTAAACATGGAAATCAATTTGATTGGCTAAATTAAACATGGAAATCGATTTGATTGGCTAAATTAAACATACATAGTTTCGTTTTGGTGCATTAAATTTGTTGTTTTGATTTAAAATTCAGATTTCTGTGAAGATGGCAAAAATGAGGTTTTCGACAACTTCAGAAGGGATAGTGACGGACCCACGATTGTTTTCTCGAATATTTAAAAATCCACATTTCCAAAAAAATAAACTGTTTTAAAATGATATTTAAGCCTTCATTAATCGTATCCGGCATTGTTTGTGTCACAAATGTACTATGATTATATGATTATTATCATTATATACTATGATTATACTTACAATAGATTTGCTGTAGAGAAGGAGTTCCATTAACTCAGGTCGCACGAGATCGCGGTTTTTGTCAAGAAACATGTCCACCTACAATAACATACAAAGTATCCAAATGTCTCTGATGAGTTATTCTCATGTTACATTCTCATGAAGTAGCATAAAAAGACGAAAAAACATCGCTAAAACACACTGAAATAATTTAAAAAGACGTGTACCAAAAACTTAATAATGGGTGAAATTTGCACGTGTGTTGCATTTAGTTATATATAGAGCTTTCAAAAACTTTCTTACGGCTAGGTGATAATTTTTCTATTTCGAAGAAACAATAAACTAACAAACTCAATTAAATAACTAACATTAAAAAAGGCAAAAGAACTAAAACAGCCTAAAATAAATAAAAGAGTGGCGTGCCAAAAAAAAAAAAATACATGACATGTTTCTAAAACAGGTCTGTATTTTAAACACACAATAAGGGGTTTCACAACATCTATTCAATGCTTAAAAATAAAATTTGCATGTGCATTGCAGAGTTTTATAAAGGCAAGTCGGCTTTCAAAAACATTTTTCGGCTAGGTGATGAGTGCATGGGTTTACATAGTTATGATAAGCAGTATACATCACAATGCGTAGATATATATATAAACACATAAAGGCGACTGACAGAGTTATTCTTTATCACTAATATCATTAGAATTTGCATGGCTTTGCACTACTAGCTAGTGAGCATTTCCACGAGGAGACTTTTCATCAAGCAACAATTGATTTGTATATAATTACAAGCATGTGCTGATTCCACATTTCATATCATGTTGAAGTAATATAATTACAAATAAATAAATAAGTTTCGTCCAACCTGGTAAGTGACTTCCCCTGCGTAATGATGAATGCCAAACTCTGTTGTTGTGTATTTCGGTTTGATGTACAACTCGTTACGTGCGTGGTGCTGGTGGCACTTCTCCAGGAAACTACGATCCGAGCTCTGGAAAAATAAATGATATTTTCAGGTTAATGTTAACACAAACTCTCAAATTAGGTTAAAAGATCAAGAATCATAGCAAATATTAAACAAATTGTAATTAAAAAAAAAACAGCTTAAATTAAAAACCAAAATTAGATTCATTACTAATAAACACACATGGCAATTTCGTTATTTTCACTTAAAACAACTTCACGTTTTAATTACGATAGTGAAATGGAGAATCTCAACACTGTGGATGAATGAAGATAAGAAGTCACCAACTTGCCATTAACTGAAGGAATTGGTCAATTTCTCTGATACAATAGACTTGATATAAGATATGATTTTATTTAATTTATATATTTTTTGCAATTAATATCAACTATAATAATAATAATAATAATAATATATAAATATTTATAGCAAATATAACTATTTTCTTGTTTTCCGGGAAAATAATTATTATTATTTTAAAATATTTATGCAGGATTAAAAACTTGACACTGTCATCAATGCTTGTCCTGTTAAAAACCACCTTACCTGAGGGAAACAGCTTTCATCAGCCAATAAATGAATAATACCAATTGGCGATTTGCCAATCAAATCTAAGCACGGTTGGTTGTCGTAGAACTCTATGGGTGGCAATTTGATGCCCTCTAGGTCATACTCTTCCTGGAAGAATTGTAACATGTTATGAATGTAGCCATTAAAATGATAGTTTGTCCCTTATGTGCAGCTTTATAATCTCCGCAATGGATTCAATGAAAGTTCCATATTAATATCGTTTTTTATTTAACAGTTGAATTTGAAAGAATGCAACCTGTCTAGTTGAGTGATTTCATTGGTGCAAATTGGCATCCTAGTTACGCTAATAATCAATCATGTAGACCCTTATGGAAAGATTGCCAAAGGCATTTTGTGAGTTATCCTTGTTAAATAGTCAAACTTAAACAGACGGAGAAAAAATTGGGAAAAACAAGATGTTGTTGACCTTTACATAAATCTTCTTCTTTTCGAGTCCACAAATACACATCAGTGGTAGTAGGTATTTATGGTGGTGTCAGGATTAGTTCGACTAAGATAGCCTATCCAATGCCGCTTGTATTCATAAAATACGGAAGTTCCTAACGTGGCATATTGGGGGTTGGGGGGTTGTAAGTACATATACAAAGCTACTCCACAGGCTGACACAGGTTGTACCAATTTACAGCTTGATTGGTAGCAGCAGATATAATAATAATAATAATAATAATGGAGTTTTACAGAACTCTCCACATGTAACAGTGGCTCTTCTATAATTGCTGGCCTGGCCTGATTTCCATAAATTAATGCCTTTGATAGAGTGAAAAGAAAGTTTTCATTGTTGAATTACTTGTTTCCTTGTGTATATGGCGACCATTGTTAAAATACACAAACATTGGCTTGTTTCAACCAAATTGTGGAAAAAAGAAGAACAATTAAGGAATTAGTATGAGCAGAAGATGGTCAGGAAGTAAGACAAACTTTTGACTCGCTTATAAAATAAACAGACAGAAAAATAAGCGAATGCACTAACCTGCTCTTGTTTGAAAATGTGCTCGATGAAAAACGATTGGAGGGATTCGTTCGCATAATTTATGCATAATTGTTCGAAACCATTCATTCGAAATGTCTACAATAAAATATGTTTGTAATGAGTGAGTGGTAGAAATGGACGTCATGCGATGTTTCATAGAGATTACAGACAGTTTAAAAAGTTTTTAAATTTCGTGACCAAGTACACGCAGCCAAAGTAACGAGATAAGAGTGACGTTGCTATAAACTATAGTTTGAATGATAATTTATCTTTAAAGGGAAAGAAAACAATTTTTTTAAATATGGCACATTCCACTGAAAATAGTTTACTGAATGGGAAAATATTAAATAAAATTTCAAATCTATATTGTAAAAGTATATTCTTGCACTTCAAAGTTCGGTGAACTTTGTTTACATTCAAAGAAGATTTTTCTTTAAACAAGACTGGGCTCTAAAAATTCTTATGACGCAATTGAGTTCAAAAAAATATCTTCAAGCAAGTTTTGGAAGTGAGCGAACGTTGAAAATGGAAAATTTATGTCAAAACAGTTATTCTTCGAATGATGAAAGCGTTGAAATGTTTGAAGAGAATCTGCCTTCCATATTGAAGCCTTATCAATTTGAACCTACAATCCAGGAACTCTCTCAAGACAAACACCTCACAGAGAACGATAGTACAGGCACTGATAGTGAAGCAGAAGAAATATGTTGTATTGGAAATACAGATTGGTGTCAATGTGGTCACTGCAAACCAATGAAAACATACACAGAAAGCCTATGCTGTCGAGACACTAACGAAATCAGCAATGAACACTTTGAAGGTAGCAACAAAGATTCATAAATATAAATATTACACATCATATATATAACTCATATTATAGCTTAGAAACAAATGTATTAATAACATATATTTATATAACATTTTTTACCTAGATAAAATATACACATTCCGGTATCTATACCTTTTATGAATTGTTTGGAATTCTAATGTTATTTTCTTTAGATTGTTGCTGTGTAACAGAGACAGATAACTTCAAAGTGGTGTGTTTACATAAATCAGTTCTAGAGACAACATTATCTGCTTTGAACTACTTAAGAGGAGACAAAATAATACATTCCCACGATTAAGGTCTTAGGTTGATATTCTCAAAAAAAGATATTACAAAAGAAATGATACATGTTACATCAAAAATTACACAACCATTGCAGTAAAAAATATACTAAAGTATAATAAAGTATCATCTTGCCTACAATTTCATCTTTCTTTTAGATCATACCGTTTTGCAGGATATAAACAATACACATGGTGGGTGCACAATAGGCTAGAAAAAGGGGTACAAAAGGTAATTCCATTTTGTGCATTATGGGCTATACGAGAAGCTTTTCCTTCAGAAAGCGGTAAATACATACCCTTCAAAGAAAGTAAAGACGATAATACAAGAACTGTGGCTGTATGAATATATAAAATGTATATATATATTATATATTAATAAACATGCATTCAAATAAAAATGTAACCCGATGTTTTAATCTGAAATGTTATGTTTGAAATCGTGTGCTTTGAGTAGCCAAATCTTTATTAGGCTTTTCAATTCAAGCTATGTTTTTTGAAACATCTGCTTTCTTAGGCAGTGACGCTTTTCTGTCAGATGATTTTAACTCAAAAGTAGTTGTTAATAAATCATTTATATAATGTTTCCCCTTGCATTCTTTTCTTTGCTTGACACACCAGTTTCCAGTAACCTTGGAAAAAGATTGTTTATAACGTAATTTCCCTGAACTTGTTTTCGCATGATTGTTACCAATGCCATCATTAAAATCTAGTATTGCTAATTGAGATCGAGCTATCATACCATTGTAACTAAAGTGCAACCTTTTTGGGCAAAATTTGTTGTATAGGGAGTGATAAACTTCTAAGTTTCCAGTATGAGAAAACTTGACAAAGTAGAGAATGTCATTTATTATGCTTCTGTTATTGACAATCTTCTTCAGTGCTAGATAAGAGGGTGAAGCTTCTGGCAACCAGTTTTTAAGTTTTCTTTCATTGCTGGATAGTTTTGGATGCGCACACTTGGTAACAATTTTGAAGTCTTCCCACCGATCAATATCACGGACATGATATAAAATACTTTGCCATTTTTCTTTTAAAAGCATCGCATTTCCTTCACATGTTGCACAGCACCACCAAAAGTGGTTGATGATGGATTTGATCCATGCTCTTAGATCTTCGCAATGTTTGATATTGAATGATTTCAATAACTTTTTCTTGATATTCTTACTGACATGCCAAATATCAATGATTTTATTTGGACATGTCGATCTGTAGTCAGTTGTGCAATGGAAATATCTTTTTCTTCAAATTTTTCTAAGAGCATGGTCAAACCATGTTTCTCTATTCTAACAAAGCTTCCAACTTTACCAATGTGAACTACATAACAGTCAATGACTTTGTTTGAAGTGAACTGGGTATGCGGGTCATGTAACATCTTTGACCTCATGGATATAAGCACCCATGCCCTTTATGCACTGCTGCCACGGAGTTTAAAATGCAAAGTTGGTATCTTGCGTGGGTTAACTCACCACTGTTTTTCCTCTTCCTGAGGTTGGCGTTAGGAAGGGCATCCAGCTGTAAAAAAACATCTGCTCCAATGAATCATCAAATGATTAAACCTACAAAATTGTGGGGAATATCATCTGTTGAAACCCCGTCTAACCCATGCTAGCATGGAAAATAGACGTGAAAAATGTAAATGATGATGATGATGATGATGATGAAGTGCATTAAAGAATATGTACAGTATTTAGCATTGTAACCTGATGAATCACAACGACCATCACCAACTAACTGTAAACTTTGATGTGGAAGCTCTTGTAACATTTCATCGCGATAATGCTTATACACTTTATTTATTGCAAGAAAAAGGAATAGTTTTTGGATTTTATTGTATGTAGTTTTGGAGAAGAAATGTATCTTGGAAATGTTCATGAATTCATTCACTCTTTCATAAGTATTGCCAGATATAGTATAGAAGAGGCAAATAAGAGAGTACCAGAAGCAGAACCATTGTATAATACTGGCTGAAAACGCCATTCACTTGTATGATTTCTTTCACATAAAAAGGAAACCGTCAACAAAGTACCACGAATGTTGCATTTGATGATTTGTGCTTTTTGAAAGCAAATTTGGCAAAAATTAAGGAGAGGTAGTAAACATGACCAAAAGACAAGAAGTTTGGAATCATTGTCAGGTAAATCAATCTTGTTAATGTCTTCATCACTTTCTGACAAAGAATCGTCATTACTTGAACACTCATAAGAGCTTTCAGTTGTTTCTGAACTGTCTGACATGCAATTAGTGTCTGTATCATCATTCACTGAGGAAACTTCATTTATATAAAACAATACGTCACTAACAGGAAAAAACGTCCATTCAGTGTTCATACTTCCATCTCTCATTTTGGGGTTCTTTTTTATGCATTTAACTTCTTTAACATCGGAATGAATAGAGGAGGGTACATCTAAAAAATGCTTTTGTCGATATTGAGTTGATTGAGTTGATTGAGTAAAACATCAAATATTTGAAAAAAAATATAATAATTTGGCGTTTTCATTACGTTTATATCTTTTTTGTGTTCTAAAATTTACTTTCAAATAATTATCAAAAATTTGTTTTTTTCCCCTTTAAAAGAAGTAAATTAACGCAAATAAATTATTTAGTTGATTGAATATTAGCAAAAGTACTGTTCGCAAATAAATTAACATAAATTACCTTACTTTTAGAATGAAATCCATGTTGTCTCTCACAATAATCTGTATTTTTCTTTATTTATTTTTTTCATATTTTTGTTTACATGACAAGAAGTGCTTAACTTGCAGAGTAGGAATTCAGGAAGGTTTTGCGAAGGCGTTATCGAAATCAAACAATAGAATCAAATGTAAATAAGGGCGTAGGCGTAATCGGTTTATATGATATTATATCAATCAAAACTAATAAAAATAAAATAAATAAATAAATAAATTTTATTGGTAATTTATAAAAAAATTTATGTTAATTTATGTATAATAAGTAATTAATGTTTAATGTATTAAAGTATTTAAAGTATTTAGTATTTTAGTGTTAAATCATTTTTTGGGTATTGTTTATTGTTTATAGTGGGAACTATTTTGGCGGAGAAGCTTTGGTTTGTTGTGAAAACTAAGGTAGCAAGATAGTCAAGTTCTAGATCGAATTATTCCTTAGTTCAGGCTTTCATAAATATTGAAACTAAATGGAGATATAGACTGAATCTAGGATCAATCGTTTCTAGATCTGAGATATATCTGCTTGCTGACTAGTTTTTCCATCATGTTTATTATTATCATCATACATTATTATCATTATTATGTTTTTATTTTTTGTATTGTTAATGTGTATTTTGGTGTTCTAACTGTTATGATATGTTGTGAAAAATTGTGATCTCATATTTCTGTTTGCATGATATAAACAAACTAACTTCGAATCCAAATATGTCCAAGATGGCGACCTTCAAGTGATCAACAAATTCATTTCGAACAGCGCAGATCTGATTGATTTTCGAGACAAGCCATGTGAAGAGACGAGAGTAGAGCGCTCTGGCCAGTCCATCTCGTGAATCTAAAGCTTCTTCCACGTTGAAAGGAAGGTGGAACCTCTCACCACCAGCATCCTAGATTATAATTCATATTAATTATTATTAAAACTTTATTTATACAGGTTGACTCTTGCCAACAAAAATATAAATGCTGCTATCATAAGAGGACCTGTTAAAACATAAAAATAAAAATATAATTTAAAAACCACAAATAAATATATATATATATATATATATATATATATATATAAAAACACATTAAGATTGAGGCGAAAGTAGAAATTATACAAGGAAGATAGAAGCAAAATAGGCAATAAGAACACATATTGCTTGTCCAGAAAACCTAGTCTTAGGTTCAGTATTAAAAATCCTGTAGGTAAACATAAAACCACAAAATCAAGGAAATGAAATTAAAAAATATATATTAAATGTTTTAATATTAAAATATATATTTGGCCCCCTCATTATACCTTCATAGATATTTGGCCCCAAAAGTTTACAGTTTTTGGGTACTTGAAGAAAAACAAATTCCCTAAAATTTTCCAATTTTTCAAATTGTCACTATGTCACTAACAATACAATTTGACTTTAGTTATTCACAACTTCGGAGAGGATGGTACTTCAACATATTAAGGACTGAAATATTGAAATAATTCATGATTATATATGAATTGACCCTATAGTTTTTCGCAACTTGGGAGGGGATGGTGATGGTCCATGAGCCTTTTTCCATTTTACACAATTCAAGATACAACTATATATAGAGACATTACAGCATTTTAAAATAATGATGTAAGCTACGAAATAGTTAATTGACTTTTCTTACAAAGAAAATATTAATGTTAAATAAAATATTAAATATTATTATTAAAAATCGTGAAATAAAATAAAAATAAAAAAATAAAAACAAGAAGATCTACGTACTGTGATTCTTTGCGTGAGTGACTTTGCTACCCCTGCAATGTCAACTTGAAGAAGCTTTGCAATAAACTCAACTTCAATGTTGTTCATGATGACAGCTGCTTCTTGTCCGTTCCGCTGCAAGAAAGAACAAGATGGTACCTTAAAAAGTCTACAACAAGCGGAAAACATTGATTTTAGTATGTTATTTGAGATTATTTTCGCGTTTCCGATGAGTAGTATCAGCCTCTTATTTCTTCTTCTTTCGGTTAGTATTATAAGTTAGACCGTCCAACAATTTGGGACAGTTTGTCGGGAGATTTAAGCTTCTTACAATGACGGCATTCAGAAAAAGGATAAGATAATCATCTGGAGAAAAACATGGTTCTGTTATATAAAACAATCATTAAATAAACAATATTTCCAATATTTTTTTCTTCAAATTTCAATATTTCAGTGTGAGGAATCTGGGTTGAATTAACAGGGATCAAAATTTCATGGGGGAACAGAATACCTAGAGTTTCTGAAATTAACTTTCCACTTTTTTCTCTCAATCCTATAAATCAATAGACTCTGTCTTCTTCTTCTTCTATATCTCCATACATTAATAATCTCTTAAATGAAGTTTTCAAAATATAACAATTTTCTCTTATAAAAGAATACTTCATAAGTTATCATTTTGTCTAAAAATTGTTTGAGGGAGTATCACATCTGCAGAAATTTAGGTTTGTATTGCTAGTTTCTTTGATCAAGGCGAAATAAATCTTTTGCAATTTTTTTGTCGGACGGTTGCAATATTAATAATCTTTGATTATTTAATATAATATTTGATTTGATTATGCCAATCAATTTACTTTTGTATTTAATTACCAATGGAAATTAAGAAAATACTTTTTGGGGATGAGCTGACAAAATTTTGCCCATTGTACAAACGTAATGTACATGTGCAACATTCAGATTTCAAAGACTTTACAGCGAAACAAAAAGTTTCTTAATTTCCAAACTTATTGGTAATTATTGGATATTTTTATATTTTTTTTTAATTTTTTTAATTATTATATTTTTATGAACAGCGAAAATGAAATTAATGCTTACACAGCATTTTACAATAAAAATAAATTAATGAATAAATTTATCATAATATTTCTAAGATTTGCCCTGTAATTTATGTTGCACCTCACACCTCGATTAGGCAAAGTGAAGAAAAAATAAAACAACAAATCCGAAGAAGACTAGACGTTTTTTATCACATTATAAACACGTGCAAATTGTTTTTTTCGCATTGGTTAAACCTAACAATGATGTTTAATCTAATTGGTTAAAAAAAATTTACGTCAACCAGTGATCTTTGTTGCACGCTTTTTGCACAGAATTAATACATTCTGCGTAAATTGTTCTTTCATGTGTTGATAAAAGATTATGACAGATACAAAAAAGTTTAAAAGTAATTTGGCTCAAGTTAATAATTTATTTATATTTATTTATTTATTTATTAATTTATAGTTTATTAATTAAGTTAATTAGAATTTATTATTTTCGTTTTTTAATTTTCAAACAGCAACAATAAATTTCTAAACATAAAATTGAACACATGTTGATAATGTTGTCATGAACAAAATATACTCTACTCTCTACTTCCTTTTTTTCTTTTTTTCTAGAAGGAAATACACAGGAGAGGCAGGGCCTATGACTCAACAGAGTCCTGTGAATTGGAAGTTTCACCTTTCTCTCCTTTGCCATTAAGAAAGAAAGGATACCTGGAGCATCCTGCCTGCTGGTGAAAGCCAATGGCATAAGCCACCAGTAGCAGCAGGAGGAGTGGTGGTATTTCACCAGAGCGTTGGTTTTAACCCAACTATAGGGAAGTGAAATATCACACACCGGACACTTGGGTTTCTGGGGAACTTACCTTTTTTAAATGACTTTACCTGATTGCGTAACATCTTTAGAAGTTGAAAAGGATATAACCCTATTATTCTTCTGAATTGCAACTAAAATGACGTGGCCCATGAGCCCCTCAACGTAAAAACTAAACTTAGAAAGTGATTTTGAGCCTTTTTTGAGCCTTTTTTACTGACTCCTTCTCAAAATTTGACTTTAAAAACTTTTAGAAAGAAAAGAGATTTATTAAAGAGAAGTAAATATTCGCAAATCAAATTTTAAAAAATTCCTTTTTAATCAAAAAACAACTGTGTGTCAAAACTGCCAGAAACATAAAAGTGAACACAAGAAAAAGTTGACAAAGTTACTAATCTTACAAAGATAATAAAAAGATTTACCTGCGTACGGCCGTAATAGATATTCCCAATGTGCAAGATGGCAGCCAAGATCGAGAATATTCCATGACGTTCTTCAGGCTAATCAAAACAGAACACAAATACAAACAAAATATTTTAAATAAGAAATTTAAGAAAACAAATATTTAAGAAAACTAAATTGTAAAAGTTTATTGACTTCATATTTTTGATATTTCTCTACTTATATTTAATGTCAGGAAGGAAATTTATTGAATTGGAAATTTACAAATGTTTATTTCTTCTGTTTATTATATTATAACATAATTATTTATGCTAACATCAACTCCTAGCACTTCCATAGCAGCTACAACATTCTGGAAGTCCTGCTCGTCATTCTTGTAAACAAGATTCGAGTTTGAGCCCTAGACGAAACAGAAGTTTAAAAGTTTGCATCCTAAAGCATTTGCAGAACAAGAAGAGAAAAAATACATCTCTAAGTTGAATATTTTATAGAATGTATGGTCGTTCGCATGATTTTACTATTTCAGTAATACTTCGACCTGCTTAGTAGAAATAGTAGCCCTTCATCAAACGTTCGTATCAAGATGTCATTAAAACCAATCTCTAAGTTTAGCGTTTCTATCCACATCCAGCCTTGACAAATTTTGAAAAATATTTGAATTTAAAAGATAACTTAAACGACTTGTTGAAATCAAGTACTATCAAGCAAGTTTGAAATATTGGCAGTATGTGAATTTGAAAAGTTACTTAAATTTGCAGAACAAAAAATACAAAGATACATAAAGATTTAATAGTTAACCTAGCTGCATCAATGTTTAGACCAAAAACTAAAAACTGTGAAGAGAACGTTTCAAGTGACTGATAATAGTTAAGCCGAGTGAAATGTTTTCTACGTTTGCACCACACAATTTAAAATGGTATCCAAGGGTACTCCATTGATTGACAATCATCTATTTACCTGGTTTAAATAGAAGAAAGTATCAGCGATGTCAAGTCCCATGTCTTTCTTGTCCTCGAGTGGTAGGCCCGCTAGCATCTCGTAAAAGATGTGAAAGTTACGGTCGCCAGGGTTCTAATGAAATAAATGGGAAATGGACCCTTTGAGACTTTGAAACACAATAGAATGACTCATTGCTTTGGCTTTGGAGTGAAGCATAGTAAAGATTAGATTAGATTATTTATTTGCGCAAATTTTAAAAGAAAGAAAATTTACAGAATTTATTTGTTTTTTAATATTTGTAAGACAGTGAAATAATGTTGTTGTGGTTGCCTTATTTACCTCCAACAATATTTTTAATTTTATTTTATTTTTTTATTTTTTCATATTAAATTATGCACATACAATACTAAGTTAACAAGTTAATACAGTAATAAGTTAACTCTAAATAACACTAAAACCATATTATAAAAGTCCTTATCGGTCACAAATCCAAATCTCTCTTTAAAAACAACTACAGGATAATCTCGATAACTCAAACCACCAAGGGACCGAGTAAAATAGTTCGAGATAGCGAATGTTCGAGTTATCGGGAGTTTTTATGAGAAAACACTAGGGAAGGGGAACTGAAAAACAGTTCGAGTTAAGGCGAGTTTGAGTTATCAGGGGTTCAAGTTATCGGGATTGTACTGTATTTAGGTTCGAATTTAAAAGAGTTTACAGCATAAAAATGTATTTTTTACGAAATTTAGCTTTTCATGGAATTTAAAGAAATTAGTAAGACCATGATACATGGAACAATACGATAACATAAGAGTCATTTTACAATGATCCTACTTGATAGACGATTCTGGATTTCTCCAAAAGATACTCGGTCATTACAGCGCCCGAGATTCTACCGCTAAAACGAAAGAAAATTATATTCTTCTTCATCCGATTCCGTCAGAAGTTTTTCCACGGCACCCTGTCTTTCATGGCTGTTTTCAGTTCGTCTACTGTCAATCCTGTGTAGTTGAAAATTACATATATATATTTATAAATTTATTTATTTATTGAATAAAAAACAACAGTTTAGAAGGATGATAAATGAAAGGAATTATGATTTTAAAAACATTTCAAAAAATGTTTTGGATATACGTTGACAAGTTAAAAATGTATGGAATTTGTAAAGTGATAGGAGGGAGGTAAATAGATTACAGAGTAATAGAAGGTCAAATAAGATTATTGTTGAAAATTTACGATTTTCTTACAAAGAACAGACTTCGTAAATAATTTGAGTATAGTTTGACGATAAAAAGATACAGCAAGCCATCTATCTTTATAGTATTATGCGACAAACTTGTCATCATTTTCATTGACAAACATCGATTCATGTCTTACTTTTCGAAAATGATTTCAATGTATTTCCCGAATCTGCTTGAGTTATCGTTGATGACGGTCTTAGCATTGCCGAATGATTCCAATAACGGAGAGCTTTCAAGGATCTAAGATGGAATGGATGAGATGAAAGCTTGAAGATATAAAGAAAATTAAAACAAAAATGAATATTTCAAATCAAAATAATGTGACTATAAAATATTTATATGAAAAAAATTATTTATTAATATTTATTTATATTAGTTGCCAACTCTATATTTCTCTAGTTTTGAAAAGATTTCATTTTCCATTATCTAGAAAACATTAGATATTTCTGCCTTGATTACCCACCTGTTCTGTGATAAGGTTTATGCTCATTGTGTTCGTGGCAGCGAGGTATCTCATGAAGAGCTTTGTAGCCTCAGTTTTACCACTTCCCGAGTCACCGCTGAGAGAATACGGGGAAATTAATTGAAAAGTTTCTAATGAAACAAGCACCACTGTCACAGTACAACATTAATCTTTGTTGTTTGGGGTTCACAAGTACTGAACTTGTCCATGTAGATCCAGGTAATGATAGGGGAGAAGGGCATTGTTTGCAAAACCAGTTTCATTGGAAAACCTGGTGAAAGGGTTCGTTATTTCTTCCGACATTTCAGTGCATACTTACTATTGCTTAGTGTTAGATAAGGAAAAAGAATACGCCGTGGTTAGAGTTCTGACAGCGGAGCTTATATTTCCATAAGTAAGGGTAAGGTTAGGGATAAGTTTAGGGATAAGTTTAGGGATAAGTTTGGGGTTAAGTTACGTTAGATTTCTTAGTAAGAAAGTAAATAACAGATTTACAATGAAATGTTGGGTCTATATCCACAGAAATGCAAGATCCGCTGTCGGAACAATATCCACGGCCAAAAGAATATACAATGTGCTATATTTATGGGTAAGGGTGATTGAAAGGTGGAAAGTGTGTAAAATGAGTCATCGCTCACCTGAATAGCACAACCTGGTCTTTGTTTTCTTTCAGCATGTTGTACTGGCAGGCGTTGCCGAGAGCAAAGATGTGACTAAAAAACAAAAATGCACTCTCAGCATTTCTGCAAATTGACTCATCAAAAGACATAGGAATGTAGTCATTAGCAATCATTACTTCATAAAACCTAAAAACATTGTCATTCTGAAAATTTTTTAACAAAAACGTCCAAATTTATAGCTACGATAAGGATTAATTCTCGGAAAATAAGAAAAATTACCAATAAAATATTTATACACCGTATAAAATAAATAACAAAAATGATTCAGGAATGTGAAGAATGTGATAATTTATTATCATGTAATTTTCTGTGTTTGTATTTCCTGTAATAGGTACCCACTCATTAATACTTCATGGCCATGCTTTGTTCTGTTTCAAAAGATATCGGAATAAATGTTCTATTCTCCCATGTTTCCGATAAAAAAAGATTGTTCGTCCCCCATTGCAAGATTCTCCAACAATCCATAACATTTTTTGAGGATATTTTTTTCAGTTTTAGCCATTTTCAAGACTGTACAGTTGGCGGCCAAAATTTTAAAGCCTTCTATTGATATGTAACTGTATTTGAATAAGCAAACGATTTTGATAGTCAGTCACACTTGAATGCAGTTTAATATTGTGTAGAAACATTTCTACATGCAAAAAGTGTGAACAGGTTGCTATCAACTGTAGCAGCTTCTCATAAGGAAACCCTAGAAACTCCAGAAGAAGTCACTTCACGTCAATTCAAACAAAAACTGCTACTGGAGTGGATTCATAACAAAAGTGCGCGTAGTTTGAGAATGTCAATACAAAAACGCCTAATATTTCGCAATAAAGAATACGACCTGTCTTTTCTCTTTTTAATAATTGCTGACAACTGCAAGTTTAAACTTTAAAATAATATGCATTCTTACCAACTTTAAATTCCGTAATTTAATGCAAGTTCCTAACATTATGACAAATTTATAAGTATAAATAAATAAATATATGATAAATTCACAAATTATGAAAATAAACGTTTACTCACGGTGGTAGTTTGCCAATGAGCTTGTTCTCATACATCCTCACAAACCCGAGTGAATAGATATCAAACAATTGGTAAGGGTTCACAGAAAACAGAATGTTTCCGACGTATGTCTGAAATTGAAGAAGGAGTTTAATACATACGGTGTAGTAGTAGTTTGTTTGGGAGACGAAGGGATTGTAAAGTTTTTTAGTTTGCGTGAGGGACCATTATTATGTTATTACGTTCTTTTGAACAGATGAAAACTTTTTAACATTGTTTGGGAGTGCATTCCATATTTGAGGTGCAATAAACTTAATAGATTGAGTTGAAAGTTTATCAGGAGTAAAAGTATGAAAAAGGTTATTAGCGGAAGCTTGTCTTGTATTATAACGATGATTATGAATTTCCAGAGATAACTGATTTGATAAATAATCAGGTGAGAGCTTATGAATTGATTTGAAGATGAGTTTGTATGTGTGACCATTACTATATAAAATGACACACTCTCCATCACCAAATTGGAAGACTGTGCACATTCTTTTACATTAAAAACCAACTTCCAATCACTTGAATTTAATCACTTTCTGCATATTTAGTATATTAGAAATAAATTTATTTATTTATTTATAAATTTATGAAAAAATTCTTCAGCTACACTTGACACAATTTCATTGACGTTTTGTACTCGCAAACGTTTTCATGAAAAATGTCATCTAATTTGACGTTTTAGAATTTCCTGTTTCTCATAAACTTGTTACAAAAGAAGCCATTACATAGGTGTTGTTGTGGAAGAAACGTTTCTTCAAGTTGTGGATAACAGAGCCTTCGTGGAGGTCCCTATAAAGAAACAAAGAGAATTAATTTGTTAGTCAATAACGATAAAAGTTATAAAGTAGAAAATAAAAAATTGAACAAAAAATAATAAATGAAATAAAGACAACATTATTTTTTATCTTAAATAATTCATTTTTCTTTCTTTCTTTGCATGTTTTAATAGTCCGAAAACTTATAAAATAGATGTATAAAATTAATAAATGAATTAAAGATAATATATATTTAACCGTCTAACCCGTGGCTAGTATGGAAAATAGACGTTAAATGTAGAGAGAGAGAAAGAGAGAGATTGGATTTAGTAAAAAAAAATTGAAGAAACATTGTTATCTTAAATAAATGATTAAGAAAATTTATTAATAAAAAGGTAATTATAATAACTAAGTGAGAAATAAAATTTATAATCACAAAAGAAAGAAAACATGTAACATACTTCAGTCCGATCATATCTTCAACCCCATTTGCACCAGTATCCTCTCGGGGTTTCAAGTGACGTAAATCGATCTCATGGGACTAAAATTATGCAAAAACATTCTAATTTATGCAAAATCCATGCATAAACATTCAGAAAGATGAAAAAGGTTTTGAATTTTGTTTCTGAAAAACTTTCTGCTTTACATGAAATCAGCTCCTACTCAGAGAAGACTTAAAGAGAGCCACAATGAAATGATGAAAGTTTTGTAAGAACTTCTTAACCAATTGCAATAGCACAGACTTTGGGAAGTATTTGAGAAGAAGAACAACAGTTTCAACTTTCAGTTTCAGTTTCTATTCACTGATTACGTCGAGAATGTTAAGAATGTCAAGAATGTTATTAGGCATTATTATCTATTATCATTGTAATTATCGTTGATTAAATAAAAAAAAAATGTCATTAAGTGTCAATAAAATTCAACGATGTCATAAAGTGGTCATTTTGTCATGTTCATTGACATGCGAACCCAAAATAGAACGAAAATAAATTTCGTAATTACCTGTGTCTCGCCATCGCAAAGCACAAGCGCAACCGAATCTTGAATATCAACAATCGTTCCCGCTCGATAAAAGTCACTCTCATCATCAAACCAAACCAAGTCATCCTAGCATCAAAAAACGATACATCCTAGCAACAAAAAACGATACATCCTAGAAACAAAACATCATAGCAACATAGAAATATAACACAATACATCCTAGCAATGAAAAACAATACATCCTAGCAACAAAGAAATACAACTGAATACAATACATCATAGCAACGAAAAAACAATACATCCTAGCAACAAAAAAACAATACATCCTAGCAACAAAGAAATACAACTGAATACAATACATCCTAGCAACGAAAAAACAATACATCCTAGCAACGAAAAACAATACATCCTAGCAACGAAAAACAACAGACAAAATAGATTTTACATCTCAAATTTTTCCTTTAACCTTTTTTTATCTTTGTACATAAATGACGTCTAGACTGTTTATTTACAATTGAATTGTTGTTTTAGATTATTTTCCATCATGCAATTTGCAAGAAAACAGTGAGAAAATGATGTTAGACTAACGTATAATACAATGCTACTTTAAAGGAAGAAATTGTTGCGGGAAGAAAAAGTTCCCACAACAATTCCTTCCTTTAAAGTAATTCTTTCTTATTTTTATAATATATATATATATATATATATATAAATGAAATACTGACATTTACACGGAACTCAAGGAGAAAGAGTGATAAATAAAATATTCAGTATCAGAAGATGCCTCAACTCTAAGTCTACTCTAATTCTAACTCTAACTCAAATCTTAAAGAAATTAAATTATTAAAACAGCTTCACATTCTTCAAATACTTTAATTTTGCAGAGTTGATAATTGAAGTAAAAGATGCAGTATCATTATCATTATTATTATATTTCATATTTAATATTAAATATTTCATATTTTTTGGACCACGTCAGAAAAATCACAATTTTCTGTTATTAATGTAGGACCTGATAAACTAATGGAAAATAAAAAACAAAGAGTCTTGTGTATTAAAAACAGTAAAAACTAGATAAAAACTTTGTCGACGCTTGCAAAGGGAGGGGAGTAAAAATGAGATGAAGTAATATAATGTCGCTAAGAATCTGAAAAAGGTAGAAAAAAAAAGTAAAGAAGATTAAAATTCGTGGATTTTAATAAGACGTTTAAAATTAGTTAAAGAGATTTCACTTCTAGCATTCTCTGGCAAAGTATTGAAGATACTTGCACCTTGGTAATATGAAAATTTTCTACCTGATTCAGTTCTTATCTTTGATAGACAAATTGTTTGTTTATTTCCTCGACTGTATATATTTATAGAAAATATTTGTATATATTGTAAATATAGTGAATATTTAAATATTCTAAATATAGTGGTCTTATTTATAGAAAATAATCTTTAACATGTAAATGAAGTGAAAATGAAGTGAAATCTGCTTTCTTTTTTGCTTTTCAAACAAATAATGAAAAATGAAAATATGCCGCATAGAACTTTTGAATGAAGGGTGGGTGGTCAAGCTAAACTAATATCAAAATTCTATCGGCCTTTACGAGTAGCTTAAGATTTGACAGACCTTGCAAGTGCCTTTAAAGCATATGAAATACTTTCTTGTGCAATTAATGCGTAACACACATGCATAACATCCATTAATTTACTCAAAAACACGATTATTCATGAATGGTGCATAAATCTTTACCTGTGACAAAAGCACGTGTGATTAACGACGCCATATTTTTTTTACAAACAACGAACAACATCAAACAAGAAGCTGCACAAAGATTTAGCATCATAAGCAATTATCAGAATTAAATGTCAGCGAAGTTGAAATACACTTTTTTTATAAGCAACCGGTTTATAAGCCCTCTGAATGCAAAATGCTTAGCAACTTTGAGGGCTACCATCTTTAAATGCATCAATATGCATATATTTTAATTATATCATTTTTACTTAAAATTGATTTTAAATATAATTTACTTTAAATCGAAATTAAAAAGAAAACAGATGCTTCACTTTCACATTTCACTTTACGATGTTTTAAAGTAGAGCTTTCAGAAAAGCCCTGAAGAAATTCTATGGCTAAATAGCGGTTCCGAAACCAAAACAGATACTCATTTGAAAGTGAAGTAGCCAAAAAGTCTAGAAAATACACTTAAAACTTGTTTGTTTTGTCTTAGGGGCTGATTATATGAGGATTTTTATCCCGGCAAGACGAGATAAAAATTGTCCCGGGACAGTCTTCACATCATGATTATATGAGATTCTTATCCCGGCAAGACGAGATAAAAATCGTCCCGGGACAGTTTACGGGCGAGGTAATTCGTGACGTTATAGCCAAGTATGTTAAGGATTGCCTTCCAGATCACCTTACATGAAAAAGGAACCACTAATATATTGAGTTTAAAAATATATGGCATATTGTATACAAAATATTATGTATATTATTATATACATTAAACGTTTCAATGAAGAAACTAACAAAATGAAAGTATAAAACTACATGTATGAAGATGAAGTTATATTTAAAAATACTGCTAGGCTGTATTACTACTATCATTATTACTGCGGCAAGGCGGAATACTACGATTATATGAGGAAAAAACGTCCCGCTTAAAATCCATCCCGTCTCGGCAAAGCGAGATCTCGTTTGTTTTAACCGGGATCTCGCTTTGTCGGGACGGGATGGATTTTTTAAGTTTTCATATAATCAGAAAATTTATTTTTATAGAGTTTTAGGAAAAAGTTGGATCTCATTATACCGTCCCGTCCCGTCTTCCCGGGATAAAAATCCTCATATAATCAGCCCCTTAGACAACTTTGAGTCGAGATTTGATCATTTCGTCATTATTTTCTGTTTCATTGTTACTCGTGTATTATTTTTCAGGCTTGCGGGCGGGGGGAGGGGGTGGGCAACTTCCGTCGTAACCTTACGGGACATCAAAAAATTACAGTTACGGGAATGATCTTTAAATAATAATCGAAATAAGCGCCATTATGAATATCTGTCAAATGGCAATTTAAGAGAACGTTTGGAGGCGTTGGAGGCAAACGTTAGAAGAACGTCAAATTGCAGGGACGTCAAATAGAAAAGACGTCAAATAGAAAAGACGTCAAATAAACGGGACGTCAAATAGAATGTTAATTAGAATAATTCCTATAAGTTGAAAGCATTAAGAACAGAAAGTTACAAATAACAAATAACTATAAAAGTAAGATATGTATGCCTAAAAGATCATTTAATGCTGATCATTTAACCAAATACGCTTGAATAGAACCGTGGTCACACAACTTTAAAATAACTATTTCAATACACAAAAACTCAAGGTTAGAAACCAAAAACTCAGCTAGACGTTTTTAAATCTTAATTTCGCGAATGAGTCCGCGAAATGGTAATAAACAAATTGTCTGAGTTGATTAGGACGGTACTGAAAAACTTCCAAAATATATCAATGTTGAACTTACCGCATTCATTATCAGCTCATTACTCTGAAGGTTTTATTCTGAATTGATCGAATTTCAATTTTACTAGCAATACTGTTTCACGTAGGAGAGAATTCATTACACAGTAGTAATAAAACAGTGTTATAGAAGATATATTAAGTAAAAAACGAACATCAAAAAAAGAACATCGAGGCGAAATAACCACATTTCATCGACTAAATCGGTATTTTGACACTTGTGAAATCATGCAGTTCGCTCTTACGTGCTAATGTGAATAGAAAATTCAAATTCTGTAGCAGAGAGACACAAATTATTTATGACGTGCAATAAATCTAAACGCTGTGGGATTTAAATCAAGCGTTTCCCGTAAACGTCTTTCGCTCAACTAATTTGAAAAAATGAAAACTCTTTGCTTTTAAAAAGAACCACATTCCGACGTGGAATTTAAAAAAGAACCACATTCCGATGTGGAATTTAAAAAAGAACCACATTCCGAATTGGAATTTAAAAAAGAACCACATTCCGACGTGGAATTTAAAATAGAACCACATTCCGACGTGGTTCTTTTAATGCTTTTGGTTTTGAGAACGTATCTTTGTGCTTGATATATCCTACTATAATAATACTATTATTCTACAACTGTCTAAGTTGCTATACAGGTATATTGACATAATCGGTTCATGCTTCATAGTGCCGGATTTTCCATTTAACATTTGTCGTAGATGCATCTTCGAACGTATAGCAAAGTTGCAGCGAGTGACAAATTTTCCTATTGATTTAAGACGCTGATGCTGATAGTTCAATGTCTCTTTTATGGGAAATCAACTCTGCTAAACGGTAATAAGCTTTCCTTTGCCATATCACCATTTGTAGCAAAAACAAGTAGCTCATTATATTTCCGTTTTTTCTGTCGCTCATTTCTGTGATATCACTTTTTGAGTTCTAAACCCAGGTATCTTTGAGCTTTAAGGTCAAAGACCCTTACCTCTAAAAATACTCTCAGACAAGGTGGCCAGAACCTAATAGCGCTCGTATCATGACGAGTACCACAATTTGAAAATACTCTCAGACAAGGTGGCCAGAACCTAATAGCGCTCGTATCATGACGAGTACCACAATTTGCTGAAGCACATGTTTAAATTGCTTTCATTTAAAGTTCCATCATCGTATTCTAGATTGTACTCTTGATTTTAAGGGTAATGCGGTTAGCCAATTAGTGACTCCTCGTTCCATAGTCGCATCATTCAACCTCTTTTCCTCATCTTTCATCGATAATCGTTTTTAATTTTAAATCGATTTTTTTCATTTCAATTCATATATATTCCCACTCAGCAATTTTCAACAAACATTATAAAATAAAATACATACCATTATGCATAAATAACAGCAACAAAAATATAGCTTGCTAAACACGTTAAAAAGCGAGTTGATTTCAAGGAGTGTTGTAAATTAGTGAGTAGTAGCGAAACTGATTTAGTTTTTCTATTTCGCCGAAGATAATTGATCAGCGTTTGTTACTTCACCTCTTTAGGAACATCCTCTCCAAGTGTTGAAGACATCATTGTTGTTGCCAGAAACTTCTTATGTTCCGTATCAGTGATCTGTGATGGGATCTCATTCAAAACCAGAAAAATTAATTTACGTTTACATCATTATTATTATTTTTCGGATTTTTATATAGGATAATTACACTTCAGTATATAAAATATTGTTATCCTTGTGTGTCCTGTTGGTTAGTCCTGGTGTACTTAGGACGCCCGTTTTCGCCTATGAAACTCGCTCAACCAGACAACTAACCTATTTAAGCTAGACTTAACGCAATGGAGTTTCGCTCAACAACTCAGCTGTAACTCAGAAAAAAAAATACCTTATCGGGGAAAACTTCGTCGGGGAAATTTTTCGTCAGGGAAAATTTTAGTCGGGGAAAATTTTAGTCGGGGAAATTTTTCGTCAGGGAAAATTTTAGTCGGGGAAAATTTTCGTCAAACGCCGAAAATTTCGCCACTATTACCCGACAAAAATTTTTCCCACGTTGAAAAAAAAATACCGTTTTTAGAAAATACTAGACGTGATATAATTTTACTGTATATATTTTATTCGCTATCAGAATCATCTACAGATAAATGAGATACCATGGTTGGTAAATCCATTTAAGTCTCGTCATTGCTATCGTCTCGAGAATCTTCTTCTTGCTTGAGGTTAACAACATCAAAATCAATTTCAGTTTCATCAGCTTCATCCTCTTCACTGACAAGATTCCCAGCAAAGTCATAAGAATAGAAATTGTCTACAAACTCTTCCATAGCATCAAGAATCCACTTCGTATCACACTTAAACTTGAGCGAAAGCGGGACTTCAAGCCCACCAGAAGGAATCGGAGAAGCTTTGTAGTTGAGTGATTTCAATTTTCCGCTTATTCTTCCTCCTTCTTTCTTTATGAAAAAATAGACATACCTTGAAATTTCACGTGGAATGTGACCAACAGTTTTCCAACCAACAAAATATTCATGCTTTGCTTTGCTTTAATTGCACATGAGTGTGGATCCTTTGCTATAGATCTTGGATTTGTCTCAACTTCCACTTTGACCTCGTCACCGACCTTTGCATTTGACCAACTTGTTTCTTTATAGACATGGTAGCCTCTGGATGCAATGATACTATCAAAAGAGTAGGCCATTTTTTCAGCCGTGTACATATACAGCACGTTGTGATTGCGTTAAACAGTTTTTCAACAATATTTTATATTTCGAATGTTTCAATATTCGAAAATGCGGTGTAAACATGTTCACTTTTAAAAATGGCGTCAAAACACGTTTGATGAAAAACGATAAAAACTTTTTTAAAATATTTCATTTGTACTGAAACTTTTTCTAAGGTTTTTAAGTCAGAAAAAGAAAAAAGAAATTTCGTATTTTTGACTTTTTCGAAATCGGTAGTTCGTCGGGTAAAATTATTCGTCGGATAAAATTATTCGTCAAACGCCGAAAATTTTGTCACTATTACCCGACAAGGTTTTCCCCGATAAGGTATGCCGGAAGTGGGATTCAAACCGCCCGGTTTGGTTTTGTGAGCCGAAGAACTTGTTATATATATAGACATTGCTCAAATGTCAACTTTGTTGTGTTCGGCAAAATACATCGACGCACACGTGTTGAACGCCGCTGTATAATATTGAGTTCTTTTTGATAAAAGAGTTTCAACTGTAAAAAACGTTCGTAGTTTATGTGTCTTATCTGTGTGAACAAGTACATAACAGAACTTATCTACTGAGCTACTGCGCCATCACAAACATTCCATCCGTTATTGCTGGATTGGGTTTATGACTGAAAACTTTGTCCAATGCTGTAAAGGTGTTCTCTAATTCCTGCAATTATCTGAAGTTAATTTGTGTTGGTATCCGCTGACATTGCATGCGTATGCCGCTTGTGTCTTGATTAATGCAAGTCCTTGATCTCGATGGCTCAAACATACACTAAACTCCAAAAATATTCTCTCTTGTAAATATCGCTACATTGCTGCACCCAAATACCCCGGTTTTGAGATGTTCATATTATCGGGAATAGAACTGTTGTTCGTGTGCAAGTCGATGTACAGACGTTTTGTTTTCTGAAACTGAGGGTTCAGAAAATTCTCCTTTCCCTCATCAATAGTTCATGATCAATTGGCCACCATTATGGAAAATAAAACATAAGTCATACCCACACGCTGAGGGGTAGAAGGAAACCAAGAAGAGTTTTCGTCTCAACGAAAAGGAAAAGAAGAATCAATATCACGAACGAGTATTGTGAGTTGAAAATGACTCATTCACGCGACCGGTCTTCGCTACAAACGATGAGGCAAATAGTACTCCGCTGAATTGCATATTCATGACTTTGCGCTGGCTAAATATCCACGATGATTCAACTGACGAACCGATATCCGTTAAATATACATTTAAAAATAATAACATATAAATAATATATATATTTATTTATAAATAAAATATTTATTTAAAAAATTATGGCAATATTATAATATTATATTCTATATTTAGAATGGAGTGTTATAAGAAAGGTTTGAGATGCATGTGAAGAAGATAAAGAACGAAATACCGCCAGGACGAAGAACAATGCTATGAAAAACGTGACAGAATGACTGAAGAAAAAGTTCATCTAATTCAAGAACAATTCTGGGATTGAAAAAACATGACAGAGATATGTATGGTACATCCCTAACCCGCCGACATGCGATACACCACTAAATGAATTCCGAGGTATGGCAGCAATCAGACTTGAAGAGTTTTGTAAGGATGTTGCCGATGAGCCTTCACAAAGAAAGGAAGACGAAGCTCGAATAGATATCAGAGCGGGAGGTTTTGGGTTGAAGAAAATTTTGAGAACCATTTTCTGACGTAAGAGTTTTGAACCAAAAAAACGCTTCACAGTATTTTACCAAAGCTGCCATTTGAAGTAGAATTTTAGAATTTCGCGTGGAGAACGAATAAAGTTTAATATTAACAAAAACTTTCACGATCGGCGATTTTTTTACAAATTTCGCCGGAAAAAACTTTCGCAATGGGGAAAAAACGGGAAAAATCTTTAAACTGAACGAATACATTTTTTCCTCTTCTTTAACCAGCTGGTTGCATTCTTTCCTCAACGTCGCTCTCCCATTCGGAATTTCCGTCACTTTTTTTGTCACGTGAATCGCACTCCACGGAGAGCAGGAAATTCTTCTCCGGTAACGTCACAAAGCGCCCAAAAATTCTTCTGTTTGAACATTCTCCTCACTTAGCATTGGGTCGATATTGTCGAAGGAGTCAATGGAAGATTATCTAAGTCAAGCCTTAACGCATCTGAAATCCCTGCAGCTTTCCACCCACTATATCAATCTTTTCCTTCCCTATCAGTGTCGTCATGTGATTGAAGAACTCGGCGACCCACGATGCATGGATAGGTTTTAACGTAGTGATCTGTCGGATTACTTTTATGTTTTTCAAAGACACGTCATCATCGAGTTGATTTCCGCCTGATCGCCCAATCCTATTGGTTGAATTTGTTTTTATTGTTGTTTGCAATATCCGTTAATGCAGTTAAATCAAGTGGTTGATAATACCTGGCAATGTTGGCAGGGACATTTACAATGCAGATGTTTGTTTCTTTGTAAGCTACGTGGATGACAGGTGTCACTATAAAACCATTATGTCATAATATACATAGTATAGGTGGTATGGTATGGCTGAGGCAAATAATATTGAACATTAGGTATTCAAAAATGAGAAGTTTCGTGAGAAAAACCTCTATGAGAAAGAATAATTTGCCTTTTTGTATTTTATATGAATATATATCCCGTGTACAATCTGTATAGGTATATAATCCTTCAAAAATCAGTTTCGATAATGTTTCTTCTCTGCTTAAATGCGCGCTCTTTTGTAAAACGTTTAGATTTAAATTTGTCACGCAATAACTATCGTCGACAACAATGCATATGCACGTGCAAATTTCACGCATCATTTCTTCAGTAGTGAATGCTGCGCCATCCCGTTTTTATGTATTTGTATTGAAAACCAAAATATAATGTTGGCCCCGTTTACACTATGCCGTTTTCAAATGAAAACGGTATGAAACCATGCCGAATAGGCCTTCTGTTTACACTGAAACGTTTTCTAATCCGGTATGAAATGAATACGATTTTGAAAACGGTACGAAATGAAAACAGTACGAAACGTCTCAGTGTAAACGCTCGAAAACGGAACCATTTCATGCCGAATCCAAAGGGAGGCAAATTATTTTCTTGAACGAGGCAATTTCAACATAGCAAATAGCGCCAAATAGTGGCGCCAAATGACGATTCTTGTTCTTGTTCTCGAGACGTTATCTTGAAAATGCCATCAAAAAAGAAAGCGAACGTTTCACACAACGAAGAAAAAGCCGTTAATTTTAACTGAAGCGATGACGAGCTGCATCTGCTCCTTGAAGTTGTGCTGCACTTCAAGTCGGACAAAGCAGGCCAAGGTTTCGACTAGGAGTCAATCAAAACTAATTTCGAAAAAAAAATGAATTTCAACTACGACAAAACGCTACAACTGTTAGAACTGCAAGGTAAAGCAAGTGAAACCTTATATTGCAAGGACCAACACCAACCGTCAACCCAGTCATCTATTGACGACTCAATTGGCGAATCCTTTTTGCTGAAAGCTGTTCTGGTTACCAAGGGAGTTGCTGGAGCTGCCTAAATTAAACAGAGATTGCAGCAAAGATCTTCGTAGGCGTAATTCGTTGTGTGCGGAAAATGTAGAAGACGAAACCCTAGAAGCATTTTTAGCCTACACATCAGGGCCGCCAAGAGAAACAAAAGCATGGGGGACAGAAGTGTAGATGGGTCCTTGAATGAGCGCGCAGCGCGAGTGTCATTTTAGCCGAAGGCACAAACATTTTTTATGGGGGGGGGGGGGGGGGGGGGGGTATTGAAAAGGGCCTATGTCATTAATGGGGGGCCTTATAGGTGTTACCTATTGTTTGTTTAGTCTGTGGTATTAGACCAATAAAACTTACTACATTAATTAGAAAAAATCAACTTAAAGTAATATGATTTAATTAGTGATAAAGCACAAAAGGTACTGTAATAGTAATTACATCGTAAGAAATAATGAAATAAATTTGATGAGATTTGTGTATCATCTGTATGGCTGCTTAACTCAAATTAGTCATTAAGTGCAGTAAGCATCATCCCTAATTTTTATTACATTGCAATAGGCAAAAACAGCTGCTATTGATAACAGATTATGTAAGCTGTTATTTGCATTGCACTTTAGGCCTACTAACTCATTAGACCAAATTATTATTTTTATTTCTTAATTTTAAAGCATTTAAGCCCATTGCTAAACAAAATTGTTTCAAATATTTATGGGTACTTTGCCCCTCCTTGCCCCCGTCTCTCGGTGGGCCTGTTGCACATTAAAAAGTAAAGTGGCCAAATTAACCCTAATGTTGGCAAAACGGACGTAAACGAGGGTGTCTATCCCCTTTTCGTTAGCGCAAAACGTTGGGTGTAACTGTTGAGGCGGGTGCCACTCCTACCACCAACACCCGTACTTTACCGCATCGAAATGCTACTCATTCGCTGAGTCGGCGAGGCCGGGAGGATTTGAACTCGCAACCTCAGAAATCGGAAATTGCAAGCGCTCTACCAACTGAGCTATCCCGGCCCAAATTACGCATTAAAACGATTGCGAAATATATGTTTAATCACATTCCTGTCATCCTAGAACAATAATACGCCATTGCTCAAATAACTGTCTCATCTTTCTTTCTTCTTCACTCTAATTCTCCTCCACTTCCATTAAAACCACGATCAATTACATCACCAACGATTAACAGTAGATTCTTCTTCGTAGTCATTTTCCTCTACTACTCTCCCTTTCATCGAATTCATAGGCACCGTCTGGCATTCCTCTTCGTCATCATCCAGACAAAATTTCTGCTCAATTTTTGAAAGCTGAGTACTGATTAATTATTTTCAAGGGTAAGTAAATGTCATGTGGATGGATGTTTCTAACCCGCTTTATTGGTGAACCTCGTTGGGCGACACTGAACACTGTTCCAGTGACATTTGTTTTTTAATTTTATTTCTAACTTTTTCTAGTTTTTCAATCCAAATCTAATCTCACTTTTACATTTTCGATTTTGTAAGTTTAACTTACTGCAGGACCCACGAAAGAACAGAATTTTGTTAATATTTGTAAATATTCTACAACATTTTGAATGCTTTTATCTTGTACATAAATATTCGTTAATAATAATAATCGCGTAAGAAATAATAAACGTACCAAGAAATTTCTCATTGAACATGCCCAACTTGTCCAATTCTAAAACGTCTTCTGACCTTGCAACAGCATGGGTGATACTTAAGCTTCAAAACCACGTTAATTTCATGGGATACTGTTACTGATTGGTAAAGCTTAAGATTTGTGCAGTTGCTCTGGCGATACACATCGGCAGAAGGTTCATGTATGAATTACACGAAACAAGTCGCGTTGGCATGATTTCCCAGTTTAAATGGGAAAGAAGAACAACAAATTATTTCTCGCCAAAATCGCAATTAAGTAATATTGATATTGCTTAAAGAGACAAAGAAACAATTTAATTTTCAAATTTATAGTTTTTATTTATTGTCATAAATATTGTAAACATATTAAATAAATACAATAAAGAATAATAAATTTTGTACATAATATTATAAACAACAAAAGTGATCCCAAAATTCCCAGGGGGGGGGGGGGGGTGGGGTAGGGAGTGCAAGGTACTGTAGGAGGAGTACTGTTTATGGCGCACAAGACTCCAGGTCTTTAAGGTGTGTACACATAATAAGAAAAGCAAATTACAATTTTTTTCCGCAGCATTGTACATCCATTATGATAACTTTCCATCCAATCAACACCAGAGAGTAACAAAACTCTTTTTGTTTGTAGATCTCAAACGGCAATCAGACAACAAAAGGTAATTGTTCGTAATTTCCCGTCTTCATAAAGAAAAAAACATGAATTTCTTCACAATCCAGTACATTAGAAATTGTTAGTAAAGAAATAATTACCAAATCACAATTTAAAGTAAATTTTAAAAATATTATTAAATATCTTAAATATATTGTAAAAGTTTTTTTGCGTTTTCTAAAATATGGTCAAATTCTCTATACCCGGTAACTATGGCGACCAAAAATGTCGTTCTATAAGTAGGAGTGCGTTATGCGGAGATTTGTGCTTTTCAAGACCTACAATCAGACAAAATGCATTCTCACCCTGACACGTGAACTGGATGAAAGTTTGGAGTAAATAAACTTCAACTCACAATTACCTTACCAAATTTTAGGATGTTCGTTTCTATTTGTGTGACAAATTACAATTGTGCCCGATTTTAGGATGATGATGAAAGTTTTTACTACAAAAGAGAAACTGGAAAATGCGAGCTGTTCACATATGGAGGTTGTCATGGAAACAAGAATAACTTTGATACTCCTGAGGATTGTCAAAAGTCATGTAGTAAGCTTATCAATAATTGGATTATTTGAAATTGTTTTTTTTTTTACATCTATTCTAAAACAGGTGAGTTAGCATCATGTCGTATAGCCAAGAACTGCTGTACTATTGCCTAGAACAATCTCTAATACTACATCAGTCTTTCGAATAAATTTGAAGCGTGGTTGAAAAAATCCCACCTCATCAGCCAAATTGATAAAGTAACAATTGTCATAAATCAGTCAAAGTTAACAAAGTTAATGAGGGAAAACCTTTGTGCGCCTGTTTTAAAATCCGTATTCTACTTTCCTGCTTTGTGGCTACCATAACTGGAGACCAGGGAGTTTGTGTGCCAGAACATCCTTTGCAGCTCGATTTTCAGAGATTTTCAATTTATAGAGATTTTGTTTTGTTTTTTGTTTTTCTTCTATTTTTTTACCGTGGGAATTCTGGTGTATTAGTGAGTGTAAAACGAAATAAAATGAATTAATTCTTGAACTTAACTTGTTTATAAAGGCGTTGTTTTGACTACAGTCTTAAACAGTGGATGTTTCAGTTTGTGGAGAATAACTTTTATATAACAGACTAACTTACGATCACCTTGTCTCTCAGACATTACACTGGTGAATTTCTTCACAGGCAAATAAAATATTTGATATATAAAAGATGCGAATATCGCAGACATAAGTTGAAATTAACCAAATTTATAAAATGCATTTGTCAAAAATATACTTTTTTAAAAGATAAAATAGTTTAGTTTAGTTTAGTTCGGACTGAACAATTATTTTCCTGTTTAGAATTTTAAAAAAAATAATACACTACATAGATAGTCTTCGTGTGAATATTTAAAAAAATATTTTCTAAAATATTTGAATGATACATCGTATCTATAATTATTTTTATAATTATGTAATTATTTATTATTATTATAATTATTTAATTATTTAATTATTATTATTATTATTATTATTATTATTATTATTATTATTATTATTATTATTATTATTATTATTATTATTATTATTATTATTATTATTATTATTATTATTATTATTATTATTATTATTATTATTATTATTATTATTATTATTATTATTATTATTATTATTATTATTATTATTATTATTATTATTATTATTATTATTATTATTATTATTATTATTATTATTATTATTATTATTATTATTATTATTATTATTATTATTATTATTATTATTATTATTATTATTATTATTATTATTATTTCTCTAATCTTTTCTATAAACGTCAATTTCGATTCCAAAATCATTGATTCAGCTGAACTTGTGAATCAAATATCGAAAGCTTTGGAGAGCAACACTTGTCATTTTTGTTGACCTATCAAAAGCCTTCGATACGGTTAATCAACCAATAATGTTTGCCGGAGGCTCTAACATTTCCTTACGAAAACCAATAAAATATAGAGCCCCAAAAATTGATTGTCTTAATGACGTTTAAAAATATTCATAATATTGTTGAGTTTAAACAAAGCAATTATTTAATTAAATATTAATATTATTTATTTATTTATTTCAAAAATATTTGAATCATTTAACATACTAATACTACTTCTTACATTTTCTTTTTTTATTCTATATACTTTATTTGTTTCGTTATTTTATTATTATTTCTGAATATATAAATAATATATTAATATATAATGGAGTTGTTAATATTACGGTTTAACATTGTAAAGGGTAACTAGGGAAGGATGAATTTGAGAAACGATTCTTAATTGCAAATTGCAAATTATGGTTGTCCTGTTTTCTGAGATGTAAGTCAATTTTATTGATGAAAAATAAAATAAAAAAATAGCCTGATAAACCATGGCAATATCATATATAGGGTTATATCAATGGTCTGAAGTTTTAACAACTGAAGATGCAAACGCTTGTTGTGCTTTGCTTTCAAGTTAGTTGTCAGGATTATAAATCTTTATTTATGTAAAGTAGATTAAGATATCTGTTGATTTGAATTAGAGGTTTAGGATGAGAGCTACTGTAGTATTTTCAGTGTCCTCGTGGAAGACCAGCCAAGCATTATAAATTTCAAATATCCTGACAATGAAACATTTTATAACAATGAGTTTGTAAGGAGATGGAATGAAGTTGGTAAAGTTTAAAAGACGGCCAGTGAATGTTGATCTATAATTACACAAGCGCTAAGTCCGCGCGGACTTTTTTCAGCGGGCTTATTTCCGCAAATTTGATTGGCTGAAAAAATAAGTCCGCACGGAGATAATTTTATTGATTTACACAATCATTTTCAGTTAGGTTGAGAAAATTCTACAAAATGTCAACAAACAACATGGATGCTGATTTATTCCACTTTGTTGTTGTTTTACGAATGGATATTGAAGAACGCGAAAATGAAGAAGAAACAAATACACGAAAACGTAAAGTCACGGGAAGAAAATGGACACGCCAAATTTTTCTAGAACGGCAACAAAAGAGAGAGTTTCACCAACTTGTAAAAGAAACAAAACTATTAAATCACAAATACTTTTACAAGCAATTTCACATGTCCTCAACGACCTTTGAAAAACTATTGGGTTGGGTAGGATCATTAATTCAGAAAAAAACAACAGCAGTCAGAGTCGGTTGATGGATATACAATTACTTCTGTCGAATTTCGTACAGAATGATGATTTGGTCCGTTGTTGCATACTAGGTTGAGAATTTTAACTAGTTCGTTGCTTGTACTACTTTTATTGCATAAAATTCCCAATAAATTATTTTGATATTGATTTGCCATTTTGTTTGTAGTTCATTTGTTTTTATTTGCAAGATTGAACTAGAATTCTAGAGACGTTTGGATTGGATAATACAAAAATCTGTATGAACTGTGATTGGATAAAAATAAGTCCGCTTCTTTTTCTCCGCCAAAAGTTCAAGCTGTGCGAAATTTTTTTCAAAAATATCTCCGCCAACTTTTTAAATTTTGAGATTTTGTATGACGCAAAGTTTATAAATTTAACCAATCAAATTGCGTAAATAAGTCCGCTGATATAAGTCCGATCGCATTTTTCGCGTGTGTAAATCCCGCTTAAGTTATGATTTTGCCGTTAATATTAGTGATGCGCATGTCTAGAAAAGTGATTTCTTTGTTTGATGTTAGTTTCCGTTAGTGGTGAAATTAATATTTTATGTTGGTTGTTTTGTCAATTAAGAATGTCATCAGCTTCTTCTATATTGCCAAACTCAGTTATCACATGTCTATTCTCTCCACAATCTACTCTTCGCGCATTGTTTACGTTCCCAAAATCAATTATTGTTACACGTCATTTCTAATTTCATCCAGCGATAGCGCAATAGTAACAAGGCGTTTCGGTTCTTACCCCAAAGGTGTTCTGAGTTCGAGAACATGCTATCACAAAGTTGTTTATTCAGTGGTTGTATATAAATCGAAGTCTTCATGATAATGCTTAATTAACTGAGAGCTTCGTTAAAATGTATGTACATTTTAGGTGGTAGTTGGATTAAACTCAACGACGATTAAACTCAACGCCCTGGTGGTAATATTTTATGGGTGCGGGATGAGGGGGCCTGTGGGTGAAGCCCCCAGAAAAATTTCTGGTTTCTGTTGTTTTAAATAAATTCATATTTATTGGGATATTTCTTTTAAAATTTTATAGGTGCACAACCCTGAGCACCCATCTGGATCCGCCCTTGAATGTATGTGCTGTTAATGTACATATAAATTTAAATTCGTTGTTTATATTATATTTGCTTTTTTTGTATATTCACTTATTTTTACAACGTTCTGTTTGATTTAAAATATTCTTTTTTGAAATAGTCCATTCATACGTTGTATGATGTAGCATACAGTTCATATAACTACATTCTTCTTTCAAGCATTATAACTTCCAGCTGCAAAAGACTTGGATATCCCCAAAAACAATTTTAAGAACAAAAAATTTTTTTGAGAAAAATTATTTCATGTTTCTAATATAAAATACAAAAACTAGTTAAATAAAAAAAAATATAGTAACATGGTAACCACCCATATATATATATATCGTGGCGGAAAGCTAAAACACATGGTAATATTAGTTAGATGATATCTTAATGACATTTAGTTCAAATTTTCACATAGTATTCTAAAAGAAATGATCTAAAAAAAAATTAAAAATATATTTTTTTTTTCTTCTGAAAATCTGACATCATTAATTTTGACTAGATTCACAATCTTCACATAGTTGTTAAGTTATACAACATCGGTTTAGGCATATTGAGAAGGTCATAATCTTCTGAAATCAGTTGTAACCAATACCACACGACCACAATGCATAAACGATTCGGTGGTTGATGTCATAACCATTCTAACCACAAAAAGAGGAAGTGTAAAAATTTACACAAGAAGAACACACAGCTGATAAATGAAATTTATTTGAAAGTTTTCAGAAAATTTAATCCCAACTGAAAAACATTCCAGGCATGCAAATGACAACAAAAGACTTCTACTGGTTCTTCATTACATTAGCTTGAGTTGTTGATGCTGATGATGTCTGTAGTACAGAAAATCTATTTCCATAAAATTTACGTCTTTTAGAGTAGTTTTTCTTGAAATCGATTGATTGTTGATGGTAGCTAGCTATAGCTGTCAGGATTATGAAAGACAAGTAGCTATCTTCAAATTATAACCATAAACAAGTCTTTCAAGTTTTTTTAACTTATAGTCAACTGGGGTAAAAACGGGACAATTTTAACATATGTTTTCTTTATTCTTGAACCGCTGTAACTGTGGCTACCATCTTTGGTGATTTTATTGGGCTACAAATGGCCTTGAACAAGCGCGAAGTGGTTTTGGTCAATGACTTTTACTTTTTAGAAAAATCGATCTGATATGTGTCCCGCTTTTACCCCGCAATTTGGGGTAAAAACGGGACACCCTTGGGGTAAAAGTGGAACGCGTTCCGTTTTGGGTATAGAGTAGAATGCCTTAAAGGGGTAAATTGTTGTCTGCTTGGTGTCGGTCTTTGCTGTTGAAGGGGCGGAACCAGGTAAGAGTGAACTAAAAAGATACTTTCACTTTTTAGTGAAATTTTCTCAGTCAAATGAAATACTGAATATCCAAGCGTGATCGTTTAGATCATTAATGGAAAAAATCATTCAAACAATAAGTTGAAAAAGGACAAAATTATGAACAACGACATTTCTATTTGAAGAGATCGGTAATATATAACCAAATATAACAAACTAGCAGAAGTACCCAAGGCGTTGCCCATGGCAATGAACGTTCTCTAAGTGAGATAAGCCAATGCACAACATTTTCCAAATGAGTGACGCGCTAGAAAAAACGACATAACAATATTTTTTTACTCACCAAGCAGTGATTGAAAGTGCAAATTTATAAATTCGTTTAATGCCTTATCGATGAGTAATCTTCAAGGGACTAGCAAAAACTCGTGAAATGTCAGGGGAATATCTACTCAACTACGTAGCTTTTATCTTCATCAGAAAACATGTTGTTTATAAACTGAACCACTATATCCCACAATTTATATCTTTATTGGAAAACTAAACCAGTCATGACATTCTCTCGGTCAAATTTAAAAAAGTTTTAATAAAATTTTTTTTTAAACTTAAATTTTTATACTTTCAAAACGTTTGCGTGGTACGAGTACTTTTCGAGATATGAGCGTTCAAACAGACGCGGCATCTATTTATAGTATAGATATCTACAGATATTTTAATTATCGTTTGCATACAAAAATAAAATTTATCTTTTCGATTATAAATTTCAAGGTGACCGATTGAAACAAAACAAAAACATTTAAAGCCATGATGTGATTCTGAATAATTTCAACGTTACGTGTTCTAAAATAAGAATAACAAATGTGTAGAACATACTGTCATCTCACTTTAGATAGAGGACAATGTACAGCGTTCCCGCATCCTGGCAATTGTAAGGGTCACTTTCCTTCATGGTATTTTGACATCAAAAGTGCAACTTGTAAAGAGTTCATTTATCGTGGCTGCGGTGGAAATGAAAACAGATATAAATACAAAGAAACCTGTTTAGAGAGTTGCAAATGCCATTTACCTGCAGATACAGGACCGTGTAAAGGTGCTTTTCCTCGATATTACTTCAAGAAAATCACTCAAAAATGCGAGATCTTCACATATGGAGGTTGTTTTGGAAACGGGAATAACTTTCCATCTTCTGAAGATTGCCTAGAATCATGTCGTAAGCTTTTTAATGATAATTCAACTTAGTTATTTGAAATTGTTTCTTTAATATCTTTCCTAAATCCGGTAAGTTGGCACAAGTCACGTAGCCACCAGCTGTTGTAATATTGCTTAGGCCTATCTCTATTGCTATATCAATTTTTTTGGATATATTTGAAGTGAGCATTTTTTCATCGGGCAATTGGTTAACGTAACAATTGTCACAAATTAAATTAATGAGGCTCAGCGGTTCATACGTCTGTTTGCATAATTGGAATACCTTTTGTATGTGTATTTCAGGACCCTTATTACTGCCGTAGTCGCCACTATAACTGAGGACCGAGAAAAATTTGCGTGCTACTGAAGGTTCCTATAGCTCGATTTCTCTTTCTGTGTAGACTAGAGGTTTTTTGTTTTTAAACATGGATACCGTTAGTTTTTGGTGTTTTCAAGCTTTATTATTCTGGGAATTCTAGTGTATTATTGATTGTAAAGTGAAATAAAAAGCATTCATCTTATACTGACCTTGCTTTAAATGCGTTGTTTTAGCCATTTCATGGGTAATAAAAATTGAAAATTAAAAGGGAAGCCATGATTTATCGAGTAAACGAATTTCAGAAACGAAATCTGTGATAAATTTTGATTATAGATCAATCAAGATAAAAAAAAAATGATATTTTGGTTAAAAATTCAATATTTTTAGGGGTATCCTACCTTTGTGCCCAGCCGGCACAAAGAAGTTTTTTAGAAGTTTTTTTTAGCTTCGGAAGAGGTTTTTTTTTTGGTCTAAAATGTCCGCTTTAAAAACCGTTTTTTGAAAGAGGCTTTTACGACGATTTTTTTATTCGTCTTTAAGAAGTTTTTGAAAGAGGTTTTTAAGAAGCTTTTTCATTCGTTTTAAAAAAGTTTTTGAAAGAGGATTTTAAGAGTTTTTTTCAGTCTCAAATGTCCGCTTTTAAAACCGTTATAAACGTTTTATAAGGAGGTTTTTAAAACGATTTTCGGAATCGTTAAACCTTCAATCAAAGACATTCTTTCGGCGTCGTTCTTTCAGAATAATAAATAACCTTCGAGTTTATTGCAAACATATTATCAAGCGAAAAGGAAAAGGGAAACATAATTTTCTTGGATTGTCATGTATTGAACATTATTCATATAATATTATAGCTAATATATACATATAAATATACAATGTGTGCACTGTTAGGAACCGAACTTGTTCGCTGTTTGTTTACAGACATTCTTCAATTTCTTTGAAAGGATATTTCTTGTCGCCTTTTCGGTGGCATCCTCATACTTTTCATTTACCGTATCTAAAAATAAGAAAACTTGACTAATAAATTGAGTTATACTTAGTGAAAAGTTGGCCATCTATGGGTTAATTGCAGTATAATTTCTATACTTGTATACGTCCTAAATAAGTTTAAAATATAAAATCAACAACTTACGTGTTTAGTATTTGCTTCACTGCATAACTAAAATCACTACCTCCGATTCTTTTTAGTTGTTGGATCTGATAGAAATTAAAATTCATATTTTATTTCATATATATTAACAGTAACTTCCAAAGTTTGCTCATTATCCATAGATGCGATGGCTAAATATTCTTAACTTATCTTAAATTACTAGTTTGATGCATTTCATATTGAAATAAAAGCATGTTTTCAACCCTTCTCCTGTCCTGTAGTTACCTCGAAACAAAACGTATGTCTAAAGAGCAATTTCTTGTTTAGCTAGCTCTTCGGTTGCCATTCTTTTTATAAAAGTCAAAACAAACTATGTATAGAAATCACGAAAACGCTTCCATGATGAACACACAAATAATATTATAAAAATATGAATAATTACAAACTCACGTTTGTTTTTGTTGTATCTAGCTTTGTTCTCTCATAGAATAAGATGGCTTTCAGAATAACATGGCAATTTCTATTTTGACTGGTTTAAGCGAGGCAAAAAACCCCGGGAACCGGTGGGACGAGTACATTGGGATATTTCTTTTAAAATTTTATAGGTGCACAACCCTGAGCACCCATCTGGATCCGCCCTTGAATGTATGTGCTGTTAATGTACATATAAATTTAAATTCGTTGTTTATATTATATTTGCTTTTTTTGTATATTCACTTATTTTTACAACGTTCTGTTTGATTTAAAATATTCTTTTTTGAAATAGTCCATTCATACGTTGTATGATGTAGCATACAGTTCATATAACTACATTCTTCTTTCAAGCATTATAACTTCCAGCTGCAAAAGACTTGGATATCCCCAAAAACAATTTTAAGAACAAAAATTTTTTTTGAGAAAAATTATTTCATGTTTCTAATATAAAATACAAAAACTAGTTAAATAAAAAAAAATATAGTAACATGGTAACCACCCATATATATATCGTGGCGGAAAGCTAAAACACATGGTAATATTAGTTAGATGATATCTTAATGACATTTAGTTCAAATTTTCACATAGTATTCTAAAAGAAATGATCTAAAAAAAAATTAAAAATATATTTTTTTTTCTTCTGAAAATCTGACATCATTAATTTTGACTAGATTCACAATCTTCACATAGTTGTTAAGTTATACAACATCGGTTTAGGCATATTGAGAAGGTCATAATCTTCTGAAATCAGTTGTAACCAATACCACACGACCACAATGCATAAACGATTCGGTGGTTGATGTCATAACCATTCTAACCACAAAAAGAAGAAGTGTAAAAATTTCTTGAGCATCCACAAGAAGAACACACAGCTGATAAATGAAATTTATTTGAAAGTTTTCAGAAAATCTAATCCCAACTGAAAAACATTCCAGGCATGCAAATGACAACAAAAGACTTCTACTGGTTCTTCATTACATTAGCTTGAGTTGTTGATGCTGATGATATTGTCTGTAGTACAGAAAATTTATTTCCATAAAATTTACGTCTTTTAGAGTAGTTTTTCTTGAAATCGATTGATTGTTGGTGGTAGCTAGCTATAGCTGTCAGGATAATGAAAGACAAGTAGCTATCTTCAAATTATAACCATAAACAAGTCTTTCAAGTTTTTTTAACTTATAGTCAACTGGGGTAAAAACGGGACAATTTTAACATATATATATATATATATATATATATATTGTAACAAACTGATATCATTAACAATTAAACAAAAACTACAGAAAAACATGTCTGTGACGCAATGTAACATTGAACCTGTCGATGAATGAAAATACGTTTTAAACAGGAGCTTCCTTTTCCTAAACTCAATTCAGTTCAAAAACTTACACTCCATAGTTTAGAAAAAACGTGTAACGCTTCACAACTGTGATGCCATAAAATCTCGAAATTTTTTGGTGGTATGTTTTTGACTAAAACTATTTCACCCCTACATATTTCACTGTTATATTTTTATAAAAGAAGAAGTAGTTCTCAATAACTGCAACAAAACCGTATAGTAAAGGCAGCTAGGTCCGGGGTCTGGAACAAAATGATATTGTTGAAGCAGGTAATCTAGTATCGAAGTGGCTCGTTGAATTCCTTTAAAAGAGGGATGAACAAACACTTCCTTTATTCGCGAATATATTACCAGAAAGATGAAGTTGGCATTGGTTGTTTGCTTGGTGTCGGTTTTTGCTGTTCATGCGCTGGATCCTGTTCCTACTCCACTCAGTAAGTGTAAAGTTAAACAAATACTTGGTTTGACTTTTTATATGTAAATGTTCAGAATTTTTAATAGATTTTATAAGGAAATTTATGCCTGCAAGCATATTCGTTATGCGACGATACGGATTACAAGATAGACGGGAATGTCAAAGAAAACGGCTCTTGTTTGACATTTTTTTAGAAAATGTAAACAAAATCTTTCTCACCCTCACCCTAAATAAAAATCCGTTTTCACAAAAAATAACATATTTAATTGAAATATATGTAGCTTGTTCGAAGAAAGACCAATTAGAAAATCGAAGATTGTGTTGACTTTTAACAAGTAAATCTCAACTGCGGGTGTACATTGTTAGATTAGGTTGCTAAGACACAGGACTTCATTGAAAGAATGCATTGTTCAATTATAGTACCCGTTGGATACAAGCAGTATCATTATTATACTAGCAATTTACGCGCAAAATGAACTCATTAATACTCCATCAACATTATTTCTAAGACAAAGAACAACTGCGTCAGTCCGCTTTTCTGTGTTTTTATATCAATAATACCTGTTGCAATGTATTATTTGTGGTTGCAAATTGCAAATTGCAAGAAAACAAAAGGTTCACTAATATTCAAACATGACGAAAAATCGTGTATTTGTATTGAAATAATTTGTTCTTTTTTTGTCATGTTTTGCGTGAAAATGCACGTGAATATTCGCCATCGTAGAAGAAATTATTACATGAAAAATCTAAAGAGAGTTTTTTACTAAAAGGGCGAATTTAAGCTGAGCAAAAATCTTGAAATCAAGTCAATCTCGAAAGTTCATTATATTACTAATAATGGTTTAACCAAACAACGAAATATGTAAGACATAGTACCATCTTAATATAGGTAAAGAAACATGCGTAGGAGGACCGGTGATTGGAAAATGTCGAGCTGCGGTTCCTTCCTGGTATTATGACACCAATAGTGGAACTTGTGAACAGTTCAATTATGGCGGTTGCGGTGGTAATGGGAACAGATATGTAACTAAAGAAGCCTGTTTAATGAGTTGCAACAAGTGCCACTTTCCTCAAATAAAAGGACCGTGCAGAGCTTACAAACCTCGATATTACTTCAACAAAAACACTGGAAACTGCGAGCTGTTCACATATGGCGGCTGTGAAGGAAACGAGAATAACTTTAAAACTTCTGGGGAATGTAAAAGATCATGTGGTAAGGTTATTATGAACTTAACTGGTGACATTAATTCATTATATTTACTTATTTTATGAAAACAGTAAGTAAGAATCATTTTTGAGTATTATTTATAAAAATATTGTGTGGTTGGTTTTAACATAAAAACAAGTTGAGAAAAAAATAGTTAGCTATATGTAGAACCAAAAGCCAAAGAAGATTATATTTCAGAACTAGATGTATAAAGCCCGTGCAAATTGCGCTCATCATTCAATGGAGAATAATGGTGACCCTGCCATCCGTATATAGTATTTATATGTATATTTAAAGCTTTAAAAATATAATAACTAAAATCAATTTAAATACAAACAGAACGCAGCGAGCAAAGTTCAACTCTATTGAAAGAAGATCTGCTCGAATCGTTGGTACAAAAAGAGTACCCTCGATTAAAAACAGAATCGATAAAAGAGCAAACATTATTGTGAGAAATGCATTAAACGGGATGTTATGCAGCAACTTCAAAGAGTATTTTACAATAAACACCCACGGAAAAATGACAAGAAATGGGAATTTTCTAGTCAAATTACCCAAAGTTAAGCTAGAATTCGCTAGGAATTCTTTTTATTATTTTGGTGCTCATTTGTACAATTCACTTCCTTTAGAAATGAAAAAGGAAGTCTCAATTTTACTTTTCAAAAATAAATTGCGTAAATTTTATGACCATTAACTTGTTTCTAAATTAACCTCACTTCGCATTCTACACCAACCAGTCATCAGTAAAGTTAACATTTTAGTATGTATATAATAAACGTTTTTATCCGTCAGTTTTTTTTATTTATTTATTTATTTTTATACAGGACACATGTTAATAGCAGTATATAATTTTAATACTGAAATGTATATATCCTGTGGAAATATTCATAATAATAATAATATTACGGGTTAGGTGACATATAAATTTATATAAAAACTAATAAAAAAAAATATATATTCTTACTAACCAGATAAATTCCGTACATATTGCACTATGAGGAGCTGCATCATAAAGTATCGAAAGAAACATTTGTCAATGCGATCATACCATTTTGCTTTTTCGCATAAACCAGATTTTTCAATTAAAGCTACGCATGTATGTTACTTTGACAAATCGAGTTTCTTGTGCAGCCGCTGCATAGGTTTTATTCGATTAACGTTAACTTTTTAGTATAATATTCGGTGTTATTTGTATATTTTAAGAAGGGATACCTACTATTATTAGTTAGTTAGTTGTCGTTTCCACTCCGTCGTCCACTTGTAGCGGGTTGGAGCTCCATCTGTTGTGTAACGCGAGGCTTGATGAGGCATCTCTCCAGCTCGTTCGGTTGCTTGCCATATTTGGTGTCAGACCACGCTTGTGTAGGTCATCCTTGATGACGTCACTCCATCTGAGTGCGAATTCATGATTTTCTCCTTCTTTATTATTACATAGGAAAAATAATTGAAATGTTTCTTCTCATTTTTCTATCTTATCTTTACATATCTAAAGAGATTGTATTACTTGTTTTTAGGAGAAAGTGTCGAAAAACTGGTCCAGTAGCTCGATTTGCCTGCCGCTATATGTATAGACAAGTGATTTTGATTTGTTTTTTCAACCATGGATATTTCCAATTTTTGATGATCTTTAATTTTTTTTGTCTTGGGAGATTCTGGTGTATTAGTGATCGCAAAGTAAACATTCATCTTCGAGCTAAACTTGTTTTTTAATGCGTTGTTTTCAGAAAGACATTATTAATCACTACTAGCCAGAGGGGGTTATCGTGCAACCCCCGGAGGTAAACTTCTAATGGGTATTTCTAGATCGTAGCCTTGATGTAGATTACGAAAATCGATGTGAACAGCTCAAAAAAGTGTGTTACGTGTCATTTTAAGGGCTATTTTTTGCAAATAAGTGCTGCCATCACTGGAAATTCCACCTTTGGTGCTAATAAGAGTGTCAATGAAGATTCCTTTTCGTTACGTCTAAATAGGCATATTAGAGCCGCCATTAGAGTTCACGACTGCGACGATAACACATTGAACAGCTTGCTCGCCCTTCGTTATCTCCCTCTTTTCCAGTTCGCGGTGCTTTCCCGCTTTGTGACTGTCGAGATCCACAACGAGATCAACCATCTCTAGAGTCTTCGTAGAACTGAGTTCTTTGTGAGGTTGTACAACTGGTTGTATAATCCAGAGAAACCACCTAAAAACAGATGTTAATAAATTATCTTCCATTTCCTTTTGTATAGACCTAATGGAAAACTTTTACATGAAGCCTAGTTGTTACGTCGCGTAGCGATTGTATGAAAATTACTGCAGGAGCTGGTTTCGCATTAGGTCCATGGGAATAATTTCATTTATGGAATTGAAATTTACATGGCGATTTGGCAAAGCGCATAAATGTTTCTTCCATCGTCTTGTGGACTGCACAAAGCGCTCCTGGAACTATCGAGCGAATAACCGTGATACCACCGACGGTGAGCAACTTATTTGCGCCCGGATGTGTTTAATAGTTCAAGGCTTCGCGGGTTCGAACCATTAATTCAAGAAATAAAAACTTCGTAACTTTCTCGCTGCTTCTCTCTATTCACATTGGCCTTCTCTTTAAAAAAGCGGAGAGGAAGTTTTTGTCGTTCAAAATATATACAAATGTAAACGTGTAAACAAAAGGTTAATGAGGTGATAATGAGACCTGTGGGACGCTGAGTATATGACACGTATGAGTATGTGAATGATGTAATGGTATGGGTTGCCATGGTAGGAAAACAAAATGTAGAATGATATGTAGAGAGATGCTACTGCGAAGTTTCGTCAGAAAACCGTCCAGCCAGCTCAGGTACCTCTGAGTGTAAAAGACGCAAATTGATCACAGGATTATATATCATTCGACTATTAATATTGCAAAAGGTCAAAAAAGGTTTATAAAGTCATTTTTTACGAACCTAAAGTAGTTGTGACCGTCGCATGAAAAGAAGAGTGCTGCCATTTCTCCGTTACAATCGTGAAATAGCTGTATTTGTCTTCACTGAGAAGAGGGTCATGAACGGAAGATGACAGTAGGGAATAAATGACATCCAGAAAGAAGCTGTTTTGCCCAGAAGACCCTGTAGCATATTATCCTCAAACGGACGATATCTTACTTATGAAGCTGATGATGGGTTCTTATGGTCTTGTCGAGAATTTCTCTTGTACAGCACCCGGTTTCATTTAGAAGAACGGCGGGACCGCCCATAGCGATTCTCTTTCTCAAAGAATTGCTGGACCAGCAACCTTGCCATCACACGCCCCTGACAGAACCGCTGGCCACCAGCTGAGCTTCAAACAAGATCTTGGTGGATCCGTAACACCGCACCTTATGTCCTGAAATGTAAATGTTCTGAAAGTGTCGTGAAGAAGTCAGAAAAAAGGTCGTGGAAGGATATCAAAAATAGTGACTGGATATCAAATATCTCAAACTAGACGACAATGACCATATACGACGCCATAAAAAGTACAGCTGACCGAAATACGTGGAGAGACAAAGTGAACTCACAAAAAGTGCACCTACGGCCACTTGGCTATGGACATTGATTGATTGAAATATCCTGTATAAAAATTCGAAATAATAATAATAATTAACGAAACATCCAATCAAAATCAAGGAAAGGTTCGTTGTCTATCTTTAAAATACTAATTTCTTCTACTGAATGTTTTCCCTCATTTTATAATGGCTAACAAAATCGGCAAAAGATTGCGTCATTTCTCGGACGGAAGTACGAGGCCCTAGCCTCATCTTCTTTCTTTGTCGATGGTGATAGGTTTGGTTAGAATCACAAGAAAGACTTTCTTGTGACTCTGGTTTGGTACATCTTCAAAAACTTTCTTTAAATCAATGTCTACTCTTTTGTTATTATTTTTCGTTACTTTGTGCTAACATGATCACGATATCGCCATCAAATAATTTTAATTTTCATTTCTTGAATCTTTGCGAGGGCATTGTTTTCCAAACCAATAACCGCTACTGTTAACCGAAACATGCGCACGCGCACTGGAGACAGAAAACAATGGGTAACTTTCCCGGATTAATCTTGTTCGCTTCCTTTCAAATCGGGAAAAAGTAGTTTTTGTTGGGAAGCGTCCAGGCTAATCAAGTGATTTTTGGGAAACAACCCACTGATTACTTTTCACTGTTGGTTGTCAATTGTAAGTTCTTTTCTTAAAAAAAGATCTTCTGCTTGGGTACGATTTTGAATTATTCAATAGGGGATTTTTTTACGTTTGCTTTTATTGTTTGGAGGATATGTGCAAAAATGTGCAGGTCCGGAGGGTATGTCAAGTTTGTTAAACATGAGAAGTGAAAAAACGTTCCTTCTAAATATTAGAAGCTTGCATTGTAACATTGACGTGTTGGAAAGGTATATTTACGATCAGAAAGGAGTAGATGCCATGGGTCTGACTGAAACTCATATTCAAACCAACTTCATGGGTCTGACTGAAACTTATATTCAAACCAACTCCAAACTTGATTCCCTATCCCAGTGCATTCCTTAAGTGTAAAAAATACCAGGCATAATGCCTTAGGGTTTGCCTTCTATATCTTATTCATTTAGAAGGATTTGTAGGAAAATAACATTTTGATGGCTTGAAATTTCATTAAAAACTAAAAAACCTTTTGTTCGCTATTATATCCCAAAAGATTGCCCAAATATGGTATTAGTGGTGAAAACATCCCAATTCTGGTACTTGATTTGAAATCAGCATCATTTAATTAGTAAATCTACCAATTTTCAAAGAAACAGAATACTTTAAATTTTTTACATTTTTAATTTTTGCTATTTTCAATTCGACGCTAAAATACAAGATTGGCCTTTTCTGCCCTTTCGCTCGCTATTTACAATCATTCTTGCTTGAAGCGTTGAATAAGCTTGCTCCAATTACTTAAAAGCGAGTGATAGGGAAAATCTATGGCTTTCCCTTGACTTAAATCAATAACAAAATAAACGCGAGAAAAAGAAGTGGATTGGCAAACATATAAACGTAATAGGAATTGTTCACGAGTATTTTATTGCAATCAAAGCAGAACAAACCAGAAAATCTCCTCGTTTCTTTGAAAAGTATTTTCAGAAATTTAGCGGGTTAGCTAGCTATCTTTGGACAAAAATTAACTTTTTAATTTGCCAACTTTTTCTGGCTATTATCAATGAAGTTTTAACCACTTTAGTCGGTAAAAAATGAGTAAAATTAGGTGGGAAACGTTTATTTCTGAGAATACAAAGAAACGTTAGCGACAAAACTCTGCTATGTTGATTGGTGTTATTTGCCAACTTTTCCTCGCAATTATTAATGAACTTTCAGTCAAACTCAAGCGAGTAACTACGAGGAGAAAGAAGTGGGAAATGATTCTGTCTAAGAGTTATCCTACTATAATGGAAGAAAAACCTGAGTATGTTTGTTTATTGTCCGCCAATCACGCCCAAATGACTGGACCGAATGGAACCAAATTTTCAGGGTATGATTGTGATGCCCCTGGGATGGTTTTTAGCCAAAGAGATTTTTTTTGACAAATTTTTATTTAAATAAATTAATTAGATGTGTTGTCACTTATCGATTGCGTAGGTTTAAAATTTATAATAATAATTAAATATTTCATGGCTAACTTTGTTTCCCAGACAAATTCTTTCTCAATTTAAATGTATAATTAATTATCTATATGTACATGACTACCCAT